>VYZQ01015711.1:2662-20736 GCA_013400655.1 Mystacornis crossleyi | reverse complement strand
GGGGGATTGGAACTGCACGATATTGAAGGTCCCTTCCAATTCAGGCCTTTCTGTGATTCTACGTATGCAAATGCATTGTCAGGTTTAGAAGAAATGTTTGTGGCTAATTCATTGTGGTGTGGACAGAACAAATATTCCATCATCTTATTCTTCCCTGAGTCCATGCACTTTTCTAGATCCTCCTCTAGCACTATGGTTTCCACTCTCACACCCAGAGGGGACAGTAAGGCAGGAAAAAAAAATTCATGTACCATCTTTTCTAGATGAAATCGGGTGTTTTCTCAAATACAATGTTCACCATGAGATTAAAGTCCTAGTTTCCTCTTTTTAACAGATGCTTAAAAATAATTTTTGAAGCCTTATACAAAAGGGACAATGAAAAAGTATTGCATGGAGATGGAAACACTGACAAAAGGAAAGGATGTAGAAGGAGGTTGTAAAGGAGGAAAAGAGAGAAGGGAATAAAGATGGAAAATATAATAAGATTTTTAAAAGGGAATTCATACAACTCCCTCAAAAAGACAGAACTGAAAATAAGTTTCAGACATTCAAGGTTTTACATAGGGTTGATGAAACTTAGACCTGATATTGCTGGATATTAAGTGCAGTAGGACTAGTGGATTTGTCCTACCTGATTATAACAGGGAAAAAATGTAAAAATGTTGCGCTTTTTTTGGACAGTGTTCAGTCATTCATGAGCTAGTCTCTTTTCAGAAAAGGTCTGTATCAGAGTTTCACTGAGACTTCAGCTCCAAAGTGCCTATAGCATTTCAAGACTTAGGCTAAATTTTAGAGGTGTTTGTCAATGAGGAACTTTAGTTTCATGAAACATTTGAACAAGAAAGCTTTTGAGAACAATATCCCTTGAATTTTCTAGGGCCAATGAAATAACCAGGAAAGGATAATAATGGTTGACTTGAAGAAGAACAACTTTTGCATGAAGAGAGAAATAAATATTTGTAGTTACAGGCTACCCAACATATTCCTTTTCACTACTGCTGAAAATGTTTCTCGTTTTAATGTAGAAGCTCCTCAGAATTAACTACTGAATATTTCACTTGAAAGGACTGTGCGCTCATGATATTCCGACTTGGGACTTTTCCAGTCAAAACCACGCGCTCATTAAATTTTCATGCGGACGCTGGGCTGCAGAGGGGTTTAAACACTCACCAAAACTGCTGTAGCAAACCACAGGAGAGAAGAAAGCCAAGGCCTGTGTGTCGTGTGCGCCGTTCCTGTCCCGCTGGAGGAGCGAGCCGCAGGCTGGTGCTGGGACCGTGCGGAGCGCGCTGCGCCGCGAGCTCGGCGCGGAGCACCTGCATGGGGCCGCGCCGCAGGGCACTGCACAGCCCAGGCCTCTGCTGCCTCCAGAAACGGCCTCATTGCTTTAATTTTATACCCGCTGTAAAATCAATTCCGAATAATAATCTCTAACCTGTTATTGACACTTTATCCCGTGGGGAATGGCCGGGTCTGACTGTTATAGGCAATCACTGATTTTGCCCAGGCCCTCAGGGCCTCCTGTTGTGACTGAGGCAAATGTTGCTAATAAACGCCTCCTTCAAAGTGACTTTTCCAGCTGAATCGGAGGGATTCCAGTCACCCATTTGATGGAACTTTAACCAGAAACGTGTTGGACAAATTAAATGTGGGTTACCCTCCTGCTCTGGACTCTATCAGGAGCCTATAAATGCAAAATGTTTGAGGCACAGAAGACCACGCTCTGTAATTAACTATTGTAGCTCTCCTCGCAAATCAAAAGCAGCCTAAGCTGGGGAGTTCAGTGTGTCAAGACATGGACACTGAAGGGGTTTGGAGAAGGAAGAAGAGGGAAGAATAGGAGGGAAAAGTAAACAACATTTTGCATACATATATTACTGTTAGCTAATAGCAAAAGCCTTGAACTTCTCACCTTATAACAGAGAAGTCACGAGCTTAAGTACTTTAATATATGGCCTCAGATTTGGGACTGTATGTCATTCAATCCTAGTTGGGAAAAAACGATCTTTACACTTAGCCACTTGGAAAATAGTGATGAGCTGGAAAGGTTTTGCAAACTAGATATAATGGTTTTATCTACCTTTGGGCTGCTCCTGGAATATTTAAAATTTACTTTAAAAACAACTGACAAGCTGAAAATTGCACAGCTAATAGCAGCAAATATGACAGAGCAAAATAGCCAGTGGCTGACTCTGTTTTCAGGTCTCAGTATGGAAGGAAGGATTTTTTTGAGCAGACATCAGATAGCTTTTTTTTTTTTTTTTGTATTCGTAGTCAGGAGTTTGGTGTTTCAAAACGGGGGCTCTCAAGTAATTTAAAGAGAGAAAAAGAATTGGATGAACAGGTACTGAGCCTTATACTTTAACATGGACCACAATATCATTTTAATGCAAGTACAAGGAAATATTTGTAAACATTTATTGAAGAACTTCTGTCTTAAATTCTGTCTCAACGTTAATAGTAAATGTACTATAATTCTTCATCCCTCTTTCAGTCAGCCATCTTCTGGCCAGCATTTGATGTTGTTGATCTTAAGTTAATCGTAAGTTATTAGTTATGACCACGTTTTTTGGAAAACCTGTGGAAGTGCAGTTTTCAGTGATGCTCATGCATATGTATTTAATCTGTGATAAATTTGAAAGAAGTGAGACTTGAATTTGAGCTGTTGTGCTGTGATACTGTTTGTGCAGGAAAAGCTGTTTATCAAAGCTATTACCTCTTTGCTTATCTGTCTTAATTTTTAAGTAAAAGTAGCTGACAATTATGAGAGAATGACAGAATAATTTGGGTTTTGCATAACAATAATGATATTCATTTCATCTTGTCCTTCCCACTTACAGTGTATGGAGAGAGGGCAAATGGAAGGCTCAGTGGGGAGATAAAGCTGAATTGCTTTCCCCCCTTCTCAGTCTGAAACTGCTTCTTTGTACTTACGGTGCTTGTGAGACCAGGATATTGGTAAAGGACTTCTGTATCTTGGCTGGAAAGTCTTGGGCAGTAACTGTGTGTGTTTGTGACATGTGCAAGTGAATGTGGTGGATAAGTACAGGAGCCAGGAGGATAAGCAAATGCTGTTGTTCCATCAGGAAAAAAAAAAAAAAAAGGTTTATAATACGGCAGTTTTTTCATTTGGGAATATGTCTGGAAGTGATAAATGTAAAACCAAGATGGAATTTGTTGAAGTTCTGTGGATAGGCAGGCAGGACTTCTGGTGAAAACACTCTGTTGTCAGGTCCCTTCCATTGTGGTTCGTAGACATTGTTTGTTAGCATTGATAACGTTGTGAACAGAGCTGGGAGAAAAAGCAGCCAAGGAAAGACAATTACTGTGGAGAATTTCTGAATCTGAATCTTTCTCAATCTTCCTGGAAAGAGACTGGGACCTTGACATGGATCAGGCGTGGGATTGGTAGGGCTTGCAGGGCTGGGAGCAGTGAAGTGCTGTGTTCTTCCACCTGCCCTCTTCACATCATAGGCTCACCGCTAATTAATCAGTGGTAATTTCCAGATGGCCTTCCAGATCACCCTAAGGCAGTGCAAACTTCAGCAAGGAAGCATAGCAGGCCTCTGTTATCAGAGTTTCTGGTAAAAGAAACACGATACAGTGTTTTCTGCTGTACTTAAACGGCTGGAAAACTGGGAGCCATGGTTTCAGACAGAACGCATTGTTCAAACATGAGTACAGGTCTTCAGCAGTGGTACTTGGCATGGCACTGTTTTCTGTGATGTGCATACTTCCAGAAATAAGCTCTTCTAAAGCACTTGTTACTTCAGTTTCGTAATAATGCTAGAAAACTTTCGATCCTAGAATTTGTTCACAGAAACAAAGTATTTCTGAACCTTTCGGAATGCTGTGTTGTATTTACCTAACTGTTCCATTTGATACCACACATAGAAGGCATTATTGCAAACAGTGCAAGTTTTTCCCTTGTCAAAGGAATGGGTTAATGTGCTGGAATCATTAAACTTAAAGATAAGTTGCCTTGTGTTAGAAGATATCTCATTTTCTATAGTCATGCAGAGAATCTTAAGACACCAAATTCTGTGCCTCTAAGTGCAGATGGAAAAAAAAGGGTTCTTTACAAGAAACTGTTTAACAATTCTTGTCTAAATAATGGTACTAAATCCAGCTTTTATTAAACTCAGCACCATGGAAAATTTAGGTGAGATGTAGCTGGGGATGTTTATTATGAGAATAAGGGTTTGTGAGAGTTTGTTTTTGAAAATTGAATGTGGGGGATGCAAACTCCCACAGATATGAAATTGAGCAGAATGTTTGCACAAGCTCTTGCAAAGGAAAACACCACCAACTCTGAACAGCCATGTTGCATAGTCTGAATATTTATATGATTTTCCTGTGTTTGTTATTTTTTTTTCATGCCATGACTGTTAGGGGCCCTCATTTGCTGCATAACACAGTTATGAGAAGACAGAAAGCTGGAGGGGTTCTGGAAAATAGTGAGTGATAATAAGCATTTTAAGTTGAGTTTTATCTAGTTGGAACCCCACAAGTCTTTTAAAAAGTCTTGATTTTCTGCTGTATTTTTGGAATATGTTTTCTAAAATATCTGTCCATTTTGGACCTAAATAACATGCTTCATTTGAGAAATAAAAGTTGGTTCCTTATGGTCTTGCAGCTGTCTGAGGAACTATTACTGATTATGAACTGTTTATGCATTTTGTGACAGCTGGCAAGACTGCTTCTCAAAACCAACAATAACCAAATGGTGGTTTTTATAAATCGATGTGTTCACATATTTTACTGCTGTGCTGGCCTGTCTCTGTTATTACTTGCTGTCCACCACAGTTCTTAGTAAGAACCTAAGAATGAATTCATGGAAATCTAATAGTTCTTTTGCATGCGATAGAATATTTAAAAAGTGCACTTTCTTGGCAGATAATACTTATCTGATGTTTCTTTCTTAAACATGTATTATTAATGCAGGCTATGCCTGAAATGATAAAGATCGA
Source organism: Mystacornis crossleyi (assembly GCA_013400655.1). Lineage (NCBI taxonomy): Eukaryota > Metazoa > Chordata > Aves > Passeriformes > Timaliidae > Mystacornis > Mystacornis crossleyi. Next base: position 15,766 of record VYZQ01015711.1, on the reverse strand, counting down.
AATGTTGGAATGAATTAGCGAGAAATTAATCCTGTGATCAAAATATTTTGCATTCTTCCGTAATTCTTGATAGACACCTAGTAATTTTTCCTTCCTTCCTTAAAACAACTTCTGCACTTATTTAGGTTATAAAAATGGAGTGTCAGAATGTGGATAAATAAATGAAAACACATTTCTGTTAATTTTGGGATTATTCATGATGTTATCTGGAGAGGGCCTCCCACATCAGATCTGACCGTGGGCAATTTGCTTATTTGTTCTGGGCAGCCATTTATGTGTGAAATTCCAATTTCCCTTGGGTCAAAACCAAGTCTCAGATTTGCTAAGTGTCAGATGCAAAGTTGAGGCTGTTACATAGCTTGTGGCTCTTCAAATCTCTTCTGCATCTTCAAAACTAATAAAGAGTTATCAAGTGATGTGTAAGCTGATGTCATTTTGTAACTATCAGCACAGTGGGGGGATTTTTTTTTTGTGTTACATTGCTGGTGTAAATGTTATTCTGTCCAAAACCCTCAGTGGTGTTTGAAAAAAAATTGCCATTAAAAAAAAGGTACATTTTTCATAAGTATGCAGGAGTGTTCTACTACTGCTGCTGGAAATGACAGAACTTGCCCTTGGACCTAATGTGGGTGAACGTGGAAGTAGAATTATGTATTAATTGTTTCCTCTATGAGTAGAAAACAACAGAATTTGAATTTCTTTATCTCCCTAGTCCTCGTTCAGTAACTCTTAGGTCAACTGAGGTAGGAAGATTATAGCTATAGTGGAGTGGAACATACTAGACAGTGATATTTTAATCCTGTTTGTCCTGAAGAATCAAAAAAAGACGATAATGTGATGAATAGATAATCATTCAGCATAGTGAGTATGCATAACAAGAGCACATTAGTATTACTAATTTTTTTTTAAACCAGGGTCCTAATGTTCACATATAATTTCGGTTGCAGTGTTCTCTCACAGACGGGCCCTAAAGCTGTTCCGTACTCAGTCCTGGTACTAGGAGTAGCAAGAAAGAGATGATTTTGCTGCACTGTACCATTCTGTGCCCCTGAGTTCCAGTACTTAAATATGGTGCTTATTCGAGCCAAGGATTTGTTGGTGGCTGTTGCAGCTCCTCCTAACTCCGCACGACTGAAGCTCTGTGCAGCGTTCCTGGCCTCTCTGTCCGTGTCCCTGCTCATTCCCTTGGACCCATCCAACTGCACTTGCCTGCTTGAGACTGTGTCTGGTGTGGCTGCCCTGCCTCTCTCTTACCCCGATTTGTCTTCTAGTTTCCTGTTTATTCCTTCAGCACATCACAAGCAGATCCTCTCCAGTTCCCTTCTCCTTTTCTGCAGGGTTTTGTGCCCCTGATTCCCTCCTCTTTTCCTTCTATGACTTAGCTTTGGATAATCGCTCGACAAGGGCATTCAGCGTCTCCTTTAGTCCAGACTGAAATCTTTGCTGTTCTCCATGAGCTTCTGTTCTTGAATGAAACATCAGCTCAGCTCAGCTGCTCTACTGTGCTGCAGCTGCCGTATGAGCTGCTCTGCTGCTTCCACTGAACTGATTCCCCCACAGATTTCCAAAGAAACATCTTGTACTTTTTTCTACGATGTCCTTCGTGCTTAGAAGGTGCTCCCCATGAGTTAGCAAAGGCTCTTGAGAGGCCTCAGCCTCTGATATTTCTGCTTTGTCCTGAGGTCTACAGAAATATTGAAAGAAAATACGTAGATGATGTGCTGAAATATTTGATTGTAGTGTTGACTAAGTTATTTTCTCTTTTTTGTACTATTATGTATTTGTCCCTATCTGGAGAGAGCAGCTGTGTTCTTCAGATTTGTTTGTGAACTGGAGTCTCCTCAATAATACAAATAATTATTAATAAGAAAAAAGTTTTAAAATAATGTTGTTGATTAAATGCAGTATAGGGTATCTCATAGATTGTAGAAATTAGAATGATAGAATTATAGAAAATGGAGACATTTATTTTTACCCATGCAGAAATTTAGTACAGTCTAAACTCTTTCTCTATTCCACATGACTTTATGCTTTTATTTGTTAGCTCTCGTTGGATACTCTCTGCTTTTCCTCCACCCTTGTACTGATATTCTCTGGGAGTCACAGTGAATTGCTTTCAGGTTCTTTATTAATGGCTTTCACTTGCCTTTCATAATGTTTTAATGCACTGGCTTGAATCTGCCTCTGTTTTTCCTTAAAATTCTTAAAGAAAGGGCTGCCCTAGTATTCTTGTTAAATTTCTAAGCCAGTTGGACAACGAACTTTGCCAGATCTTCCTAGCTGATTTATTGAACTGAAATCTCCCCATCCTCCAGGGCATGCACTCTGATTTTTTATGTATAATAACCTTATTTACATTGTTCTTTCTTATTTCTGGCCAAGCAATCCTCTGATTCTCCCAAATGGAGTACTATGAGTGCTGGAGCAGAGAGTATGGATTTTAGTTGGCTGGCCTTTTGGAGATCTAGGAGTTCCTAATCACAAGGGTATCCTGAAGGATTAACAAACACCACATCTGTCCTTTGGACTCTTTTGACTCTGACCAAGACCTGCTCTACTAAGCACATTTGGGTTTCCTCCATCTGCACAAGACTATTCCCATTAAAGTTTCTGTATTTTTCCCATCTACTTCATTTCAGCAAAAATGGAATGTGAAAGGAAGTGAAATTTGGACTACATTTATATTAGCCTAACAGTGCAGTTGTTACAAGTGACATTACAAAAAACAGTATTCTACAAGGAAGAACAGTAAGTTTTGATGCAGAAACACGGGCTGCTTAAGTCAGGCACTGCAGTGCTGTTTAAAGGAGAGGCTGAAACTGAAAATAAACAAAGATAGCATTTTACAAGTAAATCCAGTGTGGAGGACTACTGAGTTCCTACTATGTGACCCTTAGCACAAGGGTTATAGCTCAGCTTCTTTGTAGGCTTCAACTGTCTTTAAATTCCCTTTGTCCCATCCTTTTTTTGTGTGTCCCAGAGAAATGAACTCCACTTCGAATGTACTTGTTCCAATAAGAGAAAAGAGGCACCTGAGTAGATGCCAGCAGGCAGTTCTCGAGTGACTGAGAGGGCAGCTCAAGGGAAGGGTAAATCCCTAAATACCTTGTTTTCCTGAGCATCTGCTACTCAGCTAGCTGTGGACCTTTGGGCTGACCAGAGATGATTTTCTCATGTGTTGAACAGCAGTAGATAGAGGAAAGCAGCAGGGATGAAACAATTAATCAGGCTTCCTGTCCTAAATGTTTGGCATTCCTTTTTATGGATAATGAGAGCACTGTGAGACATAAATGATGGAGACATCATGCACACGAGTACTCATAGGACCGATTGTTAGCAACTGAAATGTTGTTAATATAATCCTGTAACGTAACGTCAGAAATGGTACAAAAGTAGGGGCCTCACACCACTGCCACAGAATGCTGTTCATCCCTGCACACCTTGCTCAGCCTTCCGCATCCTTTGGTCTTCTAACTTGGCTTTGAAAAAGCTTAGACAAGTCTTCTAATTCTTTTCAGTCTGCTTATTTCTAGCTTTTCAGCAAATGGCAAGTACTTCTAATTATTTCCTTTGCAAAGCAGAACCAAAATTTGCAACTTTTATGTGCTTCCAAAGCTGTTTCTCCCATAGATACACTCTTAAAGTCTCTCACAGGGAAGAAAAAGTCATCTTTCTTTACTAGATTGTCAGCTAAAGCAATCTAGGAGAACCAGGCATAGGGTGTCCTCACAAGCTTACTAGAGGCAAGACGTGCTTATTCTGTATATTCTCCATGATCTCTGAATATTTGGTAGCAAAAATTCTCTAATGTGTCTAATAAGCAGAAGCACGGAAGGCTGAGTTTTATATAGAATGTAGTGAAGAGGTCCTAAGCCTCAGAACTGAAAAAGACAGAAAACTCTGCTGGCAAAAATAGAAAAAAAATTGCAAGTTTGGACCACAAAAACATGCACCAACCTATTTTAGTTTTCCACTGTTTGCAGGGACCATTCACCTTTTCACTGGTTGCAAGTTTATCGCTGTTTTATTGTGAGGATTAGCATAATCATGTATTGAGTCCTAAACTTTATGAAGAATAGCAGAAAGCTTATTTGCAACTGAAAACAGGCCTTTTCAGCTAAGGCTGAGGCTTTTTGGACTTACTCAGCAAACAGCAAGGGAAATCGTGCATTTCAGCAGTTATAGCTCTGGATGCTTTTGGCTGTAGAATATGAAGAGTGCACTGTGATACATTTATACATAATGTATAATATAGCAATGTCTGTGTCAAAGTAAAATATAATACAGCAATGTCTGCCTCAAAATCAGCTTGTAGGGTGAAGCCAAGGATTGTGTGGTGCTCAGCACTGGGATCACAGGGACAGTCATTCCAGTGTCACTCTTTGTGCAGAAATTCAGAAAATAGCTTATTGCTAGAGCATACATCAAAGTCCACGTGGCAGTAGGTCTGATCAAATAAAAGCACAGTATGAGTCTGTGTTTCATGTTTTAGGGGTTTTATCGTATTAAGAGAACTTCTCATAACCTTTCAAGAACAGTATCAGTCCTGTCCAGGTTTCAAGACCTGCTCTGTTTCTCCCCTTGCGAAGAAGAAGAGTGAAAAATGTAGTCTTCGGTTTTCATATTGCAATTCTCCTATTAACATCGTCAATAACTTTATGGCAAGAGTTTTAAGGAGCCACTTGAGATACCATATACTGTTTGCTCTTTAGACAAATACTCGGCCTTTACCAGTAAAAGGATACTCTGATGTTGTTTTATTGATCTTCTTTCTTGCATTTGGTTTTGGTGGTGAACCTATGTACTTTGTGTTTGAACCTCTGGGGCAGCATTTACGATGAGAAAGCCATAAATTTTACTTTTTATTAGCTGCCCCTGGTTGCAAACAGATTCTCATCTGAAGATCTAACCTGCCTAGGTCAGAGACATAAATATTTTGGCAAGATTTGCTATCTCGTATTACTTCCAGTTTTCAACCCCCCTCCTCACCCCTCAAAATATTTGAGCCATTCCAAACTTCCATCCACTGGGCCCCACTGTAATTTGCTTACAGGTCATGGACTTCCCCTTTCCAGTTTTTTCCTGTTAGTATTTGCCATGCTATCTGGAACAGACAGAGCTTCCTACATAAGGTGCTGCATTACCACAACTCCTAAATTTGACACCAAAGAATGTGTTTTGGTTGCTTAATGAACAATGCAAATTTGGCGTGCCAAATCCTTGACATGCCAGCTCACTGGCAGCCTTGAAGAGTATGGCATAGCACATTATCCAAGCAATTCTCTTACTGAGTTAGGAAATACTACAGACTTCTTATGGAAACACAAATCAATGTCTGTCGTGTTTCAGACCAACATGGGCAAGAACTCTAAATTCTTAAACCAAGAACAAAGGAAATTACTTGTGTAATGCCTTATACCGAGGACTGCTTCACTGACAGCCCACACTGCTTGCGTGCTTGCTTTCGAGATTGAGTAACTTTTCTTCAGCCAACAATTCCCTTGTTTCTCATAGCCATTCTGATATGCCATCAATCTACTCTAATAGGAGCAACCCAAATCCCTTTACTCCCTAAGAGCTGTTGGGCCAATATGTCGTCCCATCTGGCCTTTTTCTTAGCACAGAATTCCCAAGGCAGTACCATGCTAAAACTGATTGAAGGATGAAAGCATAATTCTTTCTAAGTACACATTAGTACCAAAAATGTGCCCTCCCTCTTTCATTGTCTTACTTTATAGGTTGAGATAACATTGCTTTCAAATTTGAAATGTCTATATCATATTTTTAAATGTGCTTTTTATCTAGTCTTAAGTAGTAGAGAATGTCCTGAAAATTTATTGGACGCCCATAATTTACTTCATACCTGGCTGAGATTGCCAGATGGTTCAAAGTGAAACTTAAAACTATGAATAGAGAATTCCAGTGTTTCCACTGGTGTTCCTAGTGAAGCCATGTAACACGAAGTGTACCATCAAAACAGATCGCTGATGTCAAAAGTACTACATTAGTAGCCCCACGTGCATTAATTCAGAGAAGAAGAATGTCTGAAATGCATTGTATCACTGAGAATCATTTCATTAGTGCAAAAGCAGTGACAGCTTTGTCAGCTGTAATCCACTGAGGGTAATACGGGAAGTGTAAGTTGCACACCGCAGCAAGAAGGCCATGTTGGTGTCACAGCCAGGTGGAACCCAGAGATTGAAATGTGATATGAAAACCTGGAGTCCAGGTTCTGCTAGGGAATTAATAATTTTGCACCTCTGAACTGTAGTATTACCTAGGGCCTGCAGAGAAGATGCAGGTTCAGAGTTTGAAATTTCAGTTGAAGCTGAAACTTGAAATATTTCACTACCTTTGTTACAGTGTTCAGTATTAAGAGTACTGTAGCATTTGTCCCCGAGTGTGGCAGTCTAAGTGCTTGGCATTTCCTTCTTCTCAAAACCCGGTATCTGTACAGTGCTTTCTCCAGAGAAGAATGTCTAGAGGTGTGGTAACAGTTAATGCTTTAAAGGTGGTATTTTCTAAGTACATAATCTTGAAGATTTTGGTGGGCTTGGAGTTAGTAATTTGAGGATAGATCAGCTCACTTTGTGTGGTTTTGAAAGACACTGTGAGTTCAGATCTCTTTGTTATTATCTGAGGCAAAATTTCTGATCACCACATTGTTTTCAAATGCTGCTTTTAATTTAAATTTTTTTTATCAGCTTCTTTGTGTAAATGAAGTGATGCATCTTCGGTGTGCTAGTCTAACGTACAGCTTTGCACACTTAGAAATCCATGCCTATGGAATATGGTCGTTCTTGTAGCCCCTTTGACTGGTTGAGGTAGGACAAACTTGCTTTTCCTGTGGTCTGACAGGATCTTCATTCTGGGGATCTGCACTGTGGAGCACAGACCAGGATTTCATCCTCCATCTGTGCACAGTGATTCCTACCAGTACAGTGCTACTTCCTTGGCTCATTGTCTAGGCCTTAGGGGCATTTTATAGGATATGGTCTATAAACCCCAAACACGCCAGCAATCAATATGAATTTTCTTCCCTTTTCCCTATTTTCTCATTGATTTCACAAGCTAAGTACTAAGCAGTACATGTGGAATTTGTTCCCCCATAAGACTAACAACCAGATTTTAGTCAGGCTAGTTTGAGTTTCAATTTTATTTTAGTCCAGATAAAGTGAGAGTTATATTCACTGGTCCAGTGAAGTTACTATGATATAAAAAGATGAGAGATCAGGAATCAGTGTTCATTCAGGCAGTCACGATAGGTGTACATAGGCACTATTTAAAAATTATTTATTTATTCTTTCCTGTAAAACACTGCAGTAAGAAACTTCTATGAAGTCATATTTGTGCATGGTGATTTATGTCCAGTGATTTCCACAGGTAGATGTGTAGCTGTTTCTTTTTTGCTCTTTGGAGAGTTGAAGTGTAGTAACTTTATGAACTTCATGGGAAAATTACTGCTTTTTAGAGGGATTATTCAATTACCCACTTAAGGCAAAATGCGATAAATCTTATGTTACACTAAAGCCAAGCATTAATCAGCAGGCCCTGCAAGCATGACAGGTCTGTTCTTCTGAACGTCCAGCGGGCTTAAGGCAGTATTCCTTGTCTTTGTTTCATTCCCCAGAGCTACAGGTGATCAATTCTTATTATTCTGCAGCAGTTTTTACTTACCAGCCTCTGTCTTCGTCTTTGGAATCTGCTGTAACCCCTACTTGTCCTTACACATTTTGATTGATATTTAAATTCTGTTTCCCTGTTTAGTGAGGTCAGTACATTCATACAGACAAAAGCAGAATGTTTTCTACATAACTCCTGTAATTATACAACATTTAGGAGTGGTTTTCGATATTTAAAAAAATACATGTAGTACAAATGTTCTCTGTTTGAATAGTTGATTTTCACTAGTGGCAAAAGTTTATGAAACGCAACTTTGGTGCTTGTCAGTAACCTTAAAATCCAGATAAAAAGTTGCCATTTGTTCTTACAAAGAAATATTTTCAGCCTAACTATTAATCAGAAAATACATTCCCGTATCATTTATGGTTTCTTTGTTAATGGGTAGAGAATATTTTCTGTCTAGAGAGGGAAAATGAAGTATTTAGGAAGGCAAGAGTAAAAATAAGAAAACTTTCTAAACTAAGCCTTTGTGTGAGGTTTTATTTTTGCTTTCATATTTTACCGTATTTTGCACAGCTAAGTACATTCCTGGCAGTTACACTAAAACATCTCGTTCATCCTCAGTGTCTGTGCGGTGAAGAATTGCTTGCAAAGTCAGTGCAAGCAGCCTTTTGTTTATTTGTACTGGTTATCTTACAGACTGGAAAGATCCTATTACATTATATCATTGCACTCTGATGAATGTCAACAGTAATGAGAAGCTAAGAAAATATTTTTCGAGGATGTAAGTTAAAGCTGTCTTGGGGATGAAAAAATAGAAATATTCACCCTGCAAGAAGAAATCGGGGTGTATTTCCTTGATGAATGTGGCCTTTCTTGCTGTCGCGGTCCAGGCACTTTTATTCCCTGGTCAGTAGGTGGTGCCAGAGTCAAAGTAACCTCTCCTGGCTCTGAAAGGCACTTGCTATGTTTGCCATCGGTGTTAAACTGGGATTTCGAAATACTGTAAAAATGCTGTTAGTGTATGTAGATATGCAGGAAAGAGGTTTTGTGTTAGAAAGCTCTGTTGGACAATTTCAAGACGCTTGGTTTCATCATTAAATGGTTGCTAGAAGCTAAGCTTAGGAAGCCAAGAGCTGGGATGTTACAATCTAGGAGTAAGCTCATCTTGAATCTGCTGTTCTTGATATCTGCAGATTTTACACGGGAGAGCAGTTGCTGCAGGAAACAGAGGGAAATGCAAATTTTAAAAGATCAAACTGATGGAACAAGCCCTCACACATTCCAGCTCACTCTGTGTTAGTGTGTGGATGCAGGTGTGGATGCAGTAGTACAGAGCAAATTTCAAATTGGTTCTGTTTGAGAGCTACATTAAGGCAAAAGGCTTTTATTCCTAAACTGTGAAACTATATGAAGGTAAGATCAAATAACTACCTAGGATTTTTTCTACATGAGACAATCATTACTAATTTTGTGGAGGACTGTAAATGTTTTTAGCCCTCGTTTGCTTGCTGGCATTTCTCAGAGGGACACAATCAGTGTGCTGGCTTGGTCAGCTGTGTGCTGTGCTTGTGATTACTGAGTGTTTATTTGTATAACCTTGGGTTGTGTGTAAGGCTGCAAACTTCTGCTTTCCAGTATTTGGGCTGGGTTAGTGTGACGCAGGACAAGCAAACACCTGCAAGCTTGCAGCATCTTCAGTGCTGCTCACACGTCCTGGCAGCACAGCTGTGCTGCCAAGTGTTCTTTCAGTGTCGTAGGCACATGGCCAGTGATGTTTGCCCAACAGGATCTCATCTGTTAATCTCTGTGGTAAAGACCATTCCAGAGACTCCAAAATGTTGCTGTATATGGTCTTCAGGGTAGGACTGAGGGATTTATGGATTGCTGGCTACAGTCCGGTTTTTATCTGGGACAGATGACATTCTTTATTTGTCCACTTTGAAATACAATTAAGTGACTGGCCTAGTTTATCATACACCGTGACTGACACTGCAGCCTGGGAGCTGACTGACAAAATGTGTGACTCTGGTGGCATTCTGTCAGCAGGCAGCTGGGGCCACCATCTCCAACATAACTTGGGTTGTCTAGAAGATCTTATCACCTGCCAGCCTGAATGGGGTACAGACAGCCCCGACTGTATGTGCTGTGGATCTAACTCCCACTAGAAGGATTATTCAAAGAGCCAGTCAGGAACTTCCTCCTGACTTCACAGCTGTTTGATCCAGGGAATTGAAGCTGTGTGAGTTACTCCATATATTGTCCCTGGTTGCCCAAGTAAGGACTTGGTAGAGTTATATACAACTACGAAGTTTTTTGTATCTTTCTAGCCACACTCTGTGACAATTCATGCATCCCTCCAGGTTTTTATGTAGCTGCCTAGAAAAAAAAATAATGCTGTTTGGCCACATTTACATAATATGACTTAGTTGGTGACAGGTAGAACTATCCTAGTGCAAACACATTGTGTTTTTACTGATTGCAGCAGCACATGTTTTAAACCTTACTGCAGCTTAGTGGAGTTCGAAAAGAAGGGTATCCTTTAATAATAATAATGACCTTTTTTTGTATAGCGTCCTGCCCTTAAATAACTCTGTACTTTGCAATCAGAAATAGTAACAAGGGGAGAAAAGTGATTAATCCAAGACTGTTTATGAACTAAGCAGCAGATCCTGGACATGACTCCCAAATCCCTGTGAGTAATCCGCAGAGCAGTTAAGAGACACTGCATTAGCCATAGCCAGGTAGATTTAAAAGAATTTATAAATAGAATAACCATGTGCTAATGGATATGACCCCATCAGACCATTTCCATGTTTGAAGGGATTTGGATACAGCACTGTGTGTAATTTCTTCACATCTCTGCTCTTCTATTCTCTGCAGACCATCCAGAGGGAAGGAAGTAAAACGCTTCCTGCGTACAGGTAAAGCATTGCACAACATAAGGAAAGATGATTTTAAAAATCAGACAAATATTTATTTACTGGCACAATCCAGAGTCAGTGCCAGTGCAGTTCATCCAGAAAGGAAACCCTCGCTCCACACTGCAGTAACAGTGAAGTCTGGCTGCTCAAGCCACTGAGTTCAGTGATGGATTAGCACAATCACTTCCTGAGAGCCCAGAAAGCCTCTAACTGCAAAGGACCACCCAGCTCACTGGCTGCAGTCTTTCCAATCACAGGGAATATTTCTGACATCCTCAAACTAAATGTAAACTGTAGTGAAAGGTAACAGCTGAACCTGTGATATCTCAGAGGTCTAGCAGGCAACAGAGCAACCCAGATGACTGTGTGCGTTTCATCTTGTGCTGTGGCTTGTGACTGGGTATTTTCTTCAAGGTTTTGTGGATAAAATGGGTTGGGCTAGATAAAAGTGACTGAAAAGTTATAACCACCTAAAACCCCTTTGGTCTCCAAGGCTTGCAACCTTATGGCTGCAATACTCTAATGAAAATTATTTGTAGGCTGGTTAAATCTGTGGCCATTGTAAGTGAAGATAAAAGAAATTTTGAATAATATGTTCCCGCTGTTGTCCAGCACATTGCTGCCTGCATGAAATCATGTGGAGTCCTCTCTGTAGCCAGTGGAGGTAACTCAGTGCAGTGGGGTGGGAAAGAGGGTGTCACTGCTTATAATTCAATTGTCACAGAGTGCCTGGGGTCATTCCAGCAGACATTGTGTACAGCTTCCAGATCTGAAAGGGCTTTTGGTGATGTGAAACATGCAGTTGCTAAATGCTGGCTTTGATTTGTTTGTTGGAAGCTCAGAATAAAGAGGATAACTTTAAAAGGGGTGTTAATTCCTTGGCCAGGGACAGTTCCCATCTCACCAGAGGCATATGTGTGTAGGATTAGCTCCTCTCCTAGGGCCTTGAAGCTGATCTGTAATATGAAAGAAAAAATTTGAAGCGAGCAGAATCTGTGCTGACCCTCCCAATATGAGGGGTAAGAGGGAGCAGTGACCATGTGGGTGGCAGAGTAGAAGTTTCCATGAAGTATGGGTGGGAGCTTCTCTAATAATTTCCATTTACAGTGGTTCCAGTTGCAGAAGGTTGGCTCACTGGCAAGGACAGTGCCCCATCCCTGATCCCTGTCTTGTTCCATCTTGTTTGTTTATGGGCCCTTGTTTTGGGTACCTGAAAATAACAGCTCTGCTTAATTCAGTGTGACTGCAAGCGTGCAAGACGCCAGTCTCGTGATCAGGGTCACGGCCATGCCTATTCCCTTGCACATGGGATGGTGTTCATGGCAAGGTCGGAGATGACTGTGTAGCCGAGGCTCATCAGGACATCTGCGCAGCCCGCTGGGATGGGGATCCATGTAGGAAATGATGGGAGCAGGTTGGTGATGCTGACAAACAGAGGAAAAGAAGCTGTGGTTTCATGAGTGCACATCCTGGTGCAGCACTGCTTTCAAAGATGCAATCTGCAGATGCTCAGTGTGGGCTCATTTTTCCCCACATCACGATAAAGTTAGAGATGAAATATTTCTGTTTGTTTTTATCCTTGGCGAAAAAAGAAATCATTGAGGCATAAATAACCTCATATAAGATTTTGGGGTTTTTAATAAAAAAGGTTGTTTTCCTTCATTTCATCCAGGCTTTCATCTCCTTAAGGGTACATATGGACGCGGTCAAACTTCCTCTGATTAACTTGGAAGCTATTTGAATATTGCGAGTGTGAAATTGTGACCACACGTGTTCTATTAACACTTTGCACAGCAGAATTGTGTGTGAGAGGAAAATCAGATACATATATGAGGTGAAAATGGAAGCAGTTGGAAAAGGTTGGAAAGAAACAAGGGAGACAAAAATAATGAAATAATATTTTTATGTATGTAGTGAAATACATAATATAAATTTAGTTATATAGACCGTCTTCTAGTCCATCATTTCTCAATGCATCAAAAAATTTCTTATAATCCACTTGAAAAATAACTGAGTTGCTCTTTTAGTACAAATAGTGCAACAAAGGCTTTTAATTAGCAGGCAAAATTAGCAAAATGATGGTGAGAGACTGGAGAACATGAAAATCAGATCTTACAACCGTCAGAACTGTGCAAAGGTCCCAAGATTTTTCCTTTTTTGTTGCAATAGAAATGAAAGCTTTCAGTGTAAACCAAGAAAAAGTTAACTGTCTTCCCCTAAATTAGGAAGTATAGATGCTATTTTTTTTCCTTTTTGTCCACCTATTTAAACATACACACGCTCCATGCAGCAGTGATAGACATAGGAAGAAATATTTCAAATATCAGATGACCTCTTCTTTATATTGTGGCACACTTTCATACTTTTAGATTTTGAAGGTCGTGTCTGTCTGGTGGTTTTTTTAAATTATTCCACTCAGTGCCTCCGAGGCTCCTTCATACTCTTACAAATCCACATTTCCCAGAGTTTTTGCAACTTGGCTTTTGAATGGATTTTGCTGGTTCTGGTGCTATACTCATTTTGGCTTGCATGTCCAAGGTATCCTTCTGCAGACCCT
>VYZQ01015708.1:9012-23191 GCA_013400655.1 Mystacornis crossleyi | reverse complement strand
CCTAAATGGACTGATGCACAACCGCTATAGAATGGTAAACTGACTGGAATACTTTTAAGGCTGTGTCTTTGTATTATAGATGGATGGGGGAGGTGCTGAAGAAAAAGAGGGTTATTTTGCTTTAATTCCCCTTTATTTCATTTTACTTTTAGTTGTAGCAATAAACTTCATTACACTCTAAAGTTTGGTGCCGGCTTTGCATTCCTCCCTGTTCTTATCTCACAGAAGGGAAAATGCGAACTAAACCACTATACCCCCACCCCAGATTCCCAAGAACTATCCCACATGGGTCCCAAAGGCTGCCTTGTCCCACCAGCACCTTGTTGGTCCCCTGGAAACCCCAATAGCCCCTTGCCCAAGGGGTTCAAAACCTTTTTTGAGGTTTTCTTTTATATCCCTATGGTGCAGCCGATATCTGGGTGTGAGAAGGCCTCCCTGCAGCACCCAAGGAGCTGACACAGAGATTTGGAGGCCGTCTCATCCTGTTGCCCTTGCCTGAGCTCTGCAGCTCATGTTTGTTACAAATCCAGCTCCTCTCAGTGCTGCAGTGGGAGGAGCTGAGCCCACTGTCATCCAAGTAAGCACAGAGCCCACCACCACGGATTTGAAACCTGGAAGGACAGAAGAGAGAACCCATCTCAGATGGGGCAGAAGGACAAAGGAGAAAACTCACACATAGGCTTCCCTCAGCTTCAGTTCTCAGGCATCCTCATGGGCACCAGCATGCCAAAATATTTCTATGTATTTCTTTTATAGGAATAGAACTAATTCGACATCAACATGCCAACACTGATGCTTATTTATTTCTATTTTTAATATGAAATCCAAAGCTCTACATGAAAAAAAAATAACAAACTTAAAATAAGAGTATCTAAACTTAGGATTTTCTCACCAAATGCACGACTCCCACCTTTTAGGTCAAAGGGGAAAACAAAGATCAGTTCCAGATGCAGTGTTGCCCTTCCCAAACATTGTCTCATTGCTACCTCTGGATGTCCCTCAAGTACAAAAAGAAATGCACAATTTGTGGCTGAGGAAACTCCAGCCAACAACATAATAATGAAAAACATGGACTCACAGCTGAGATAGAGGTGAGTGGTTCACCCATTGCCACGGCTGCTCCTCATCCTCCCGCAAAAGCCCAATCCAATGCTCTGAGATGCCTTTGTATCTCATCACAAAGCTCTGAAAAAGAGGGAAAGGAAAGGTTTTATCTTCTTCCAACCAAAAGTCTCAATTTTACCAGTTGCTCGTGCTGCTTTAGGGCTTCTTTGGAGCTTGAACATTTCAACCTGCTGCCAAAAGATTCCCTGTCATCTAGAAACAGGGGTTTATTCCTACAGTTCTTTCAGCAGTTGGCTTTGGTGAGGAATTTGAAGAGACGGATGATGACATACCCCCAAGGCATTTTCCCCAACTTCTCACCCCAGATCTTCAAGAAAGACCGTGGAAGAGCAGTCAAAGAAACCAAAAGGTTTCAAATACATTGGTTTGGGGTTTTTTTTCCCCAGGCCGAGCATGTCCTCATGTCTCCTTACCAGGTCCTCCATGCTGTCCAGCATGGCCAAGGAAGCACCTAGTGCCAAGCAGTTGTCCTGGCTGGATGTCCAGTTCCCCTCAACCTCCGAAAAATAGTAGCATTTTCCTCTATACCCGATCCAGTTGAAGGGACACTGGAAGCAGGGCTGGGCATGAGGCTGAAAAGCCTGCACTGTAATTAAAAACAGAAGAGTGTTAATGAGCATCATCTTCTCCTTGCCTGTCTGGGGTGGGGAGATCATCCTCCACCCTATGGCTTCCAAAATTCTTGCATCTGCCTCAGCTGTGGGCAAAGAGAAAAATTAGGATACTAGGAGAAATTCTGTGAGAAAACACACTCAAATCATGGCCCAGCTTGTGATGCTGGACAAGAAACACAGGTGCTGCACCTTCAAAGAAGGAAACAGGGTGGTAGACTTCAAAAAAAACACATTTTAAAGAGGAATTTCAGAGTAGCCCCATCCCTAAACATTACTTTGGACATTGCTCTCTGTCATTAATGCAAAAGTAGTGAGAATGACAGAAAAATTTCTCTTATTCCTGCAGACTTCTTGACTTGGTGGGACTCATGCCAACACCTCCAGGTCCCCTCTTCTCTGAAAACAACACTTTCTTGTGACTGTACATCCAAAATGGCTCTTCCTGTTGATTTTCTAAGGGTTTCTAGATAACATCAGCTCCTACGCAAAGGGGATGGGTTTGGTATTCTGTAGAAAGGCTGCTCTGAAACATCCTTCTCCCAAAGAGAACAGCAGTTGGGGTGAGCTTTGTCTTCCCCAGGAACATGGACATAGATCTGTCACAAATGCAACAACCCAAAATATCTCAGAGACATTCCCCATGAGACTAAAACCTCGACATTCACCTGCAAAAGTGATGGCTGTGATAAACAGAGCCGTGAAAAGCACTGCCAGCATCACCTGGCAGGCGACACGTGCCTCCGGCTTCATCTCCATGCTGTGACCTGCAGGAGAACAGACCTTCAGTGCCTCTGTGAGGGCTCCCAGGGCAGCAACACACTACAGGTCATGCCAAGATGATGAAAGATTGGTCTTGTCTCAATGCCAGTGGCCTTGGTGTCATTTTGGGTGAGAAATCCCAAAAATTCTTCTCCATGTGGAATAAATTTTTTTTTTTTTTTAATGGGAACTCTCAGGGGAACAGTTTCCTCCCCAGTTCCAGATGGCAAACTCCTGTAATGTACCATAATTAAAATTTTGCTTTAATTTCTGGGGTTTACCTCATTATTAAAGTTCAGTGGAGTTTTTTTCTTCACCAAAACTAAGACACTTCGGTTCATGGTGCCTTCATCTTCTGTGATCCAGAATATGGACTTTCCCTTGACCATGAGCAAAGAAAATTCTGTTTCCTAGGGGTTTTACCCAAAAATCTTAGTGTTTTCATCCAGTGGGACTTCCCCCATTTTTGTTTAAGCTTTTCCCCTTTTTGTCCCCATCATATGAACCAAATTTCATGGGAAAAACCCTCCTCTCCCTTTTTCTCCCTGGAAAAATATTAGAAAGTAAGTCAGAAGCCAAATATGCCGAAGAGTAAAAAAAAGAAGTTATATTAACAAAAATTAAAAATCATCAAATGAAACATCAACAAATACATCTAAAAAAATTTTTAATCAGTTTTGAAAAAGTCACAAATGTGCTAAATCAAAAAAAAAAAATTCCTCAAAGATCTTAGTCCCTGGTTGGGTAGAATAAGATGATTTAAGGCTCCAAAAGTCCCTTTTTTACCTGATTGTGTGCCCAAGGGGATGATAGAGATGGCAGTAAAATCAGGAGAGTTGAAACAGGGAAAAAGGGAAAGCTGATTTCTCCAGGGAAAGAAGACAATAATAAATACTTTCTGATGTGTCCAAACTGGATTTTAAAACCAAATTTCTTTCTGGGGTCTTTCACAGTTCAATTCTTTAAAAATTTCTTTATTCTAATCCAGAATAAATCAGAAAACTGGAATATCTGTAGGGGGGAAAATGCCTAAAGGAGTTGGTTACTCGAGTGCCTCTGCAAGGGTTAATACTAAATTAGAATAACCCATCATATCTAAAACTGATCTGTTCAGAGCAAAAATTCTATCTGCTGAGTGACAAAAACTTTCCCTCAAGGGAAGTGCCAGAAAAAGCTCTCCCCCCTTCCCCCCGCCTTACTTCAGCTGGGTTTTATTCTCGAATTACAGAAGTAATCGGAAAAAAACCCCAAACCCAGTGATTCTACAGTTCATTGCCCTACAGTTACCTGCCCGCTTGCTCCTCTCCATGCCCACTAATCCGGAATAAACCCTCATTTCCTCCATTTTTGGGGTTCGTCCTCTACAGGTGCTCTCGCCTCACCTGTCAAGCGAAGTTCCATCTATCAGAGGTGTCACAAAGGCTGTCAGTCCTCAATTAAAATTTTCTCCCTACACCATATTTAAACTTTTCTCCCCAGCTGAGGTTTTCTCACACAATTCAAATCTTGTCCCTGCAATTAAAATTTTCTTTTCTCCAATTAGTTTTATTGCCCTAATTATACTTTTCTCCCCTCAGTTAAACCTTTTTCTCTGCAAGTCAAGTTTTTTCCCCGCAATCAAACTTCCACCCAAAATTAGTTTTCTCCACCAATTAAAATCTTCCCCAATTAAAATCTCCTCAGTTAACAGGTTCTCCCTGAAATTAAAATTTTCTGCCACAATTAAAGTTTTGTCCCTGCAAACCTTTCCCCCCATTAAAGTTTTGCCCCCAATTAATATCTCCTCCCATCAATTAATATTTTCTCCTCAATTAATATTTTCTCTCCAAAATTAAGCTTTTCTCCCCTAAAGTTTTCTCCTCCCACTTAAAATAATCTCCCCCTATTAAAATCCCCTCAATTAAAATTTTCACCTGCAATTAAAGACTTCTCCCTGCAATTGAAATTCTCTCCTCCAACCAAAATTTAAGACCACCTCCCCTTAGCCTCCAAGCCCATCCCAAACCCCATCACCTGTATCTGCTCCGTGGGAACAAGCCTGATGATGAGGCGCAACCCTTTCTTGTGAAGAGAAACACGGCGGGGGGGGGGGGCTGCGCTTATTGTTGTTTTGGTTTATTTTATAGTTTTCTGAGGGATTTTCCTGTGCCTCCTCAAGGGCAATGCAGAAGGGGCTGCCTGCCGAGGGCCACCCTACCACCGACCGAACCAGGGATTCCCCTCCAGCTCCACCTGGCATCACTTCACCCTCTTTTCCAGCATTTCCGGATTTTTTATCAGCTAGCGAGATGGATTGCCCAAAAAAGCTTTTTTTAGTGTGCAGTTGGGGAAAACACTGCTGGGGATTGCTCTGTTCCAGGATGTCAGGGCACCCCAGAACACTCCTCAGGGATTCTAAAAGGATGAAGTACAGTTCCCTTCAGCCCATTTTATAATTTTTATAAAAATATAAAAAAACGAGTGTTCTTGCAATTAAGCTACCCAGCTGCAGGGTTTTACCATAAAACCTAACTTATTTTGCACATTTTAGGGGTTTTTCATAATCGCTAGTCATACACCATAGGAGCAGCTGCTTTTGCAGAGAGCAGGAAGGCTGGCTGATAGCATCTTACCACGAAAATTTTCTGTGACAAAGAAAAGGCTGTGGGTGGAAAACAAATTTAAAATAAACATGAGATAATAAAAATATAAAAATAAAAATTAAATAAACACAAGCTTAGAATTAAAGTGTTTTAAAATTAATTAAAAATTTTAAAATAAGTAAAAAATAAAATAATGCAATACTTTACTAGTGGGACCTTTGGATCTTTGGGTTTATCCTCTTATTTACCTTATCTGGCTGCTAATAGGTACTGGGGCAAATTTCTGCTTTTTTCCTTGCTTTTTTTGAGGAAAAAAACTTCATTTTTACCTCTATAAAAAGGTGTTGCTTTGGCCTGCTATGTCACTGGCTAAAACCTGAGATTAACACAAAAAAAAGTCCTAAGAAAACAGAGGAGAAAAGGTTGTCATAGCCTGGAAACTGGTGGTCATTCCATGCTGTTGCCAAAGGAAACACAGGAAACCTGAAGGAAACACAGGTCTAGATGATGTAAAAGGATGCATTAGAAGCGCAAGGAAAATCAAAGTAAAATAAAGTCACAAAATAAAATAAAGTAACAAAATAAGATAAAATTAATTTGCAGTCTGAAGGAAATCCAGATTCTCACCTCTTCCTGGGCAGCAGCTGGGCAACCCCTGACCACATCAGATCTTTCTGGCCCAGGATAAAATATAGGCCAAATATCATGTCAACACCAGAAGAATAAGTCACATGGAACAAAGGGCATTTCAAGTCACTCCCAGCCAATATTTTGGGGAATAAACACCAAATGTCACCTGTCTTCTCCTCACTTGATTACCTGCCTGTGGTCACACTGATCCAGCTCCTGACATGCTTCAGCCTCACACTCAAAAACCTTGTTTAAAAGCTTTTTGACATTATTATTTTTTAATTCTGATTTCACAGATGTTAGCACAACCACCAACCCACAGATGTTTCTGCGCCTCCAGGTGTGCCACCTCCTCCTGGCTGCAGGACACTCTTTCCCTCACCACCTTCCATTTACAAGGGAAGGCTGTAGAATACATACATATATATATATATATATATATATATTCATGTACAAACTAAAAGGCAGATAAATGCCCCAGCCAATACCACTTCCTGGAGCCGGATGCGGACATGAGTGCGTAGTTCACAAGGCAAGAGGCTGTCCATGGATGGTGTTGCTTTTGGGCTGCTCTTGAGTCCTTCTGAGTGACCATGGCTGGGGAAATCGTTTATGCTGATTTAAAGCATCTTGGGGGTGGTTCTTTTGCTGAGAAGCATCATGGTAAGTCCTATTTTGGGGGGAAAATGCTTGTTTCAAGTTTTGCAAAGACTTTCGGGTTTGTTTACTTTTGGGTTTGCTTGCTTCTTCACCTCCATGTTGAGGTTTCCAAGACCATGGATAACATTGTTGTGGGCTAAATGTCTTCTAAGGTGGGATCCTGGCTTGAATAGAGGAGGAAAAGGAGAAAGGAAGAGATGGGAGAGGGTGACAGACATCTGGAAGCAGTTTTGCTTCCAAGACTCTTCACTTCCGGGGCAAAATGGGTGCCAAGAAGCCCAACACAAACCAACAAACCTGAATGGGAAGGAAAGTTGCAGAAATTGTGGCTGGAATCCTGGTGGAGATGAGGGCTGGAGAGACCTTTGTCTCACCAACTCCCAGCTCTGCCAGGAGCTCTAAATTAAGCCAATTTCAGAAGGTTTCTGATTCCCATTGGATCCCCATGGGCTCCATCACTGGATGCCCAAGAGTGCTCCTGAGGATCCTGCAGTCCCTCCACCACCTGAGAAACCACCCTCACTCTAGACCTCATCATGATTTACTTTTTTGGAGGAATCAAAGAAGCTGTAAACTTCTGCTCAAATTCTCCAGCTTGACAGGGAGGCTTTTTTTTTCTTCTAAACCCCCAGCTTTTTCGTCTTTCATTTTTTAAAGCAAATGTGGCTTCTTTCAGCACCCACCTTCTGTCCATGGTGGCACAGGCTCCTCCTCATAGCCGGGGGGCTGGGGCAACTCATCCTGCTGGTCGTGGTGGTGGTGCTGAGTGTGCGGGGTGAGTAACCAGATCTTATCTACATCTCACACCCCACTGAGCAGCCAGGGAGGGGAAATTGGGGGTCATTACACCATTTCAGCCTTTGGAGAGGACAAGGTGGTCCTGTACAGCTGCAACATGAATAAACCATGAATAAACCCCTTCTGAGTAAACCTAGATTATACCCATAGCTATCACACAAGGGTGGAGGATAAAAGCCATGTTTTTCAGGCTGCCTTAAGTAACTGCATGAGAAAATGAAACCCAGTTTTGCGGGCTTTGTGGTTTTGCTCCTGAAATGGCTGCAGCTTCTCACTCTGGATTACTGCTCCAAGTCTTTCAGTGCTCCCCGCAGCCAGCAGTGACAAGCGCTCTGCAGCTAGGCAGTGAGACCCAGGGAAGGAACCAGATGGAGCAGTGCATGTTTTCATCCCTGGTGAAGTATTTTTGCAAGCCCCGAGGCGACAGGTCCACAGGTAATCCCCCTTCCCACCTGACTCTGCTGGGAGATGATCAGATGAGACCTTTGTGGGGGTCTTCTACTACAAGGACAGAGGCCCTTAGACCCTTGAGGTTGTGAGGTCACCAAGGGTTATTTGGCAAAGAGGAGCATTGCAAGAAAAATCCTCTTTTCCATGCAATTTTTGCTGATCCCTCCTCCATGGAGCAGTGTCAGCCCTAGGGAGGAGGTTCCTCGTCACTCTTCCTCCACCTCCACTGGCCAATAATACCCTTGTGGTAACCCAACCTTAGCAACCCTCCTTCTCTCCAGTGGCTGGAAAAACCACATCAATGTAAAAAACTCAACAATGGGGAAAGAGCCAGGGTGTGGGATGGGGAATCCCTCAGTATCTTCAGCTGGTGGCTGGGGAATAACCTGACAACCCTTCGGAGAGTCTCATGGCTTTTTCTCCTCTTCAGCCGATGCTGGTTGCCAGCTGTGTCCCCAGGACTGGCAGCTCCACGGGGAAAGATGCTACTGGCTTTCTGAGGAATTGGGAAACTGGACTCAAGGCATGAAAAGCTGTGAAAATCAGGACTCCCAGCTGGTGGTGCTCCAGGACAAGAAAGAAAAGGTAAATGGGTAGAAGAAGGCTTGAAAAGGACATATAAGTTCTGATTTTCAGGTGGGCAGGGAAAAAAAAGGTGCCTAGCAACAAGAGGGTTTTGGGAACCATTCAAAGTATGGGGCACATTCATGTCTCATCAGTTTGGGAGTCAGGTTTACTCCATGAATTTGCGTTCCATGAAACCCTCCACAGAGAGATTTTGGGAGGAACAGGTCACCTCTATTTTTCAGGAGCACATCAAGACTATTACAGGCAAAAGTCCACCGCCGGTGTGGATTGGATTAAGGTCATATCAGAAGGTGTGGAGATGGGTGGACAGCACACCTTTCAATCCCAAAATGTGAGTGTACCCACAGTGTGTTGGTGTAAACAGCAACTTTGCTCTATTTCAGACCCCATTCATGTCCTGACCCATTTCTCCAAGATGTTGGAGTTTATGCAGTGGTCTCATATTCCCCCCAGCAAAACTCTGTAGACCAAAAGTCTGGGAATCGTACCAGAGCACAGTAACCCCACAAGTCCCACCAGACCCATGGAACAACATGGCTTTTCTTGCTCCACACATGCTTCTCACAGATCCTACTGCAGGCACAGCAACTCTCCTCAAATCTGGTCACACTCCAGCAAGAATCAATGCATGCAGAGTGAGATGGTGCAGGAAAAGGGCAGGGCAACCCACCCCCACCTCTCCTTTTCTGCAAGACTTTGAGAGTTTCCTCCTCTTCAGCAATACAATTTTTGTTCTACAGGCTTGGCACCTCTCCGCAAGAGATGGGTGAAGGGTGCGGGACACTGAGAGCCAAGGACTTTGAAGTTAATAGATGTGATGCCAAACACAAGTGGGTTTGCAAAAAAAAACCTTTCCCACTCTGCACTGTGACAGCAGGAGATGAGGAAAAAAGCAATGCCTCCATCTGACAAGCACCCACCCAAAACACCCATCCCACAAGACACTTGCTGCCATTATTTGGGGTGAAAGCCCCATCCTCACTGGGGCTTTGTGGGAGATTAAAGGGTTTGCAAATCCTCTTACCATGAGGATCAAGACCAGTTTTGGGGGCACAGATGAGCCCCTGAGCTGGAGAATCAGAAAGGTCTGTGCCTCATGCACGGTGTTGATAGAGCTGTGGCATCAATAAAAGCTTATCAAACTGGTTTGCTTCAATTTATTGAAACAACACAGGCAAGAGCACAGGTGGCACATCATGCAAAGTTCATATATAAACATCACAAATTTCAACTCAGAAAAGCTTTTGTGAGTGACAGATGTTACTTGTATGTTACCCATCTCTCTAGGCACAGCTGAGAGTGTCAGCACACTGATGCAGGCAGCTGGGTGGATGCAGGCAGCTGGGTTTTGACCAAGTTGTGAGGATTTGGAGGGTTTTGTTTTTCTTCTGACTTGGTTTTTTATTGTTGTTTTTGCTGTTGTTTTTTTGGGCCTATTTGTTGCTGTTGTTTTAGAGAGGTTTTTTGTATTGGTTTTGGTTTGTTTGCTCATTTTTGAGGGTTTTTTGGATGGCAGTTTGGGGTTTTAATTGGTTGGTTTTGTTGTTTTTACCAAATTCCCTCCCCAGCCGTTTTATTGATCTCCTTCAAATAGGACAGAAACCTGCAAGAGGCAGAGAAATTTCTTCATCTCCCAGTTNCAGAGGCTGGTGACCCCACCCGGGCTTTCCCCAGGCTTAATGGACAACTCGGGAATGAGGGGAGGGGAGGGGAGGGGAGGGGAGGGGACAGGAGAGGAGAGGAGAGGTATTCAATACCTTATTTGCCTCCATGTTTCCTAGTAAAACTGTCCCTGAGAAATCCCAGACCCCAGAAAACAGAGGGAAAATTTGGAACATGCCTGAACCTCCATAGAAGGTAAAACAGATTAAAGAGATCTTAAACAAACTGTGCATACATAAGCTCATGGAGCATAAGAGTTTAGACCCACAAGTGCTGAGGAACCTGCATGATGCCATTGCAAGTCCACTCTTTATTATCTTCGAAATGTCATGGCAACTGGGAAAGATTCCTGAGGACTGGAGGGGAAAAAATATTACTCCTATCTTTAAGAATGGCAACATGAAAGGTCCAGGGTACTATAGGCAGGCCAGCTTCACCACTATCTCTGGGAAGATAAAGGAACAACTAATCCTGGAAGCCATTTTTCCAAACAGGTGAAGCACAATATGGTAGTCAGGAATAGTCAGCATGGGTTTACGAGGAGGAAGCCATGCTTAGCTCACCTGATAACTTCCCACAATGCAGATGACATAACTGTTTTGGTAGAGGATGGAAGAACAGTGGAAGCTGCTTACCTCAGCTCTGGTAAGAATTGTGACACTGGCTCCCCTAACAGCCTCACAGAACAGCCAGCAAAATACAAGTTAAATAAGCATACCCAGAGTGTTGTGGTCACTGGTTTAGAGGCAAGTTATTAGTGGTGTATCCAAGGGGTCAGTGCTGGGGCCAGCACTGTTAAACATCTTCACCAATGACCTTGAGCACACTTCAGCAAGTTCACAGTACACAACTAGGAGGACTAGCTGATCTGTAAGATGATTGTAAGACCAGAAAAAAGATAAGATTCAGAGGGTCTTGGACAAACAGAAGAAGGATGTCTGAGAAATCTCTAAAAGATCAACAAGGATGAATGCAGAGGTCTGCACCTGAGGAGGAATAACACATGGCACTGTTACATGCTGTGGCCTGACTGACTAAAGAACAGCCCTGCAAAGGGCTTGAGGGTTTTAGTGAACAACAAGCTCACCATGAGACAGTGATGCAAACGGTCGGCAAAGGCAGCCAACAGCCTCCTAGGCCACATTAGGAAGGGAATTGAAAGCATGTGGAGCAACATGGTTTTTTGTCTCACTCAGCACTGGTAAAGCCACACGTGGAGCACTGTGTCCAGCTATGGGTTCCCCAGGAAAAGAAAGAGAAGGACTTACTGGACCAAATCCAGTGAAGGATCACAAAGATGACTAGGAGACTGGAGCATCTTCCATATGAGGAAAGCCTGAAAGAGCTGAGACTGCTTAGCCTGGAAAAGAGAGTCTCGGGTGTGTGTTACCCATATGTTTAAATACCTGTTGTATTGGAATGAAGAGTACAGTGCCAGGCTCTTTTCAGTGGTGCTCAGAGACAAGAGGCAAAAACCATGAAACACCATCTGAACACAAGAAAACACTGTTCTACTGTGAGGCTGGTCAAACACATTGTCCAGAAAGGTTAAGATTTTCAATGAGCAACTGGGCATGAACCTGAGCAAAATGTTCTAGCTGACCCTGTGTGAGCAACAGGGTTGAAATAGATGGTTTCATGAAGTGTTTTCCAACAGAAACAATTCTGTTATTCTGAAACTGGGTGGTTGTCCATGATTGTTTAATGTGAGGATATAGGGAAGCCAGGCTTTTTTCAGAGATACTTCATAGAAGGGGAAGAATTAATGGTGTAACCTTTAATTAGATGGAGGGGAAACTTATTTTACCATTTGGTGGTGGTCAGCCCAGAGTGGCTATGAATTCTCTGTCCTTGGAAATATTCAAAACTCAACCATACAGGGTCTCAAGCAGTTTAATCTAACTGGACCTGCTTTAAGGGGAGTTTGGATGAGGCGGCCTCCAGAGGTCTATCTCAAGCTGAATGATTTCATGATTCTCCATGGCTGGATTTAAAGAATGTAACTCAAAACAGCTCAACATATTTGTGATAACATTTAAAATACACATGACTCTTAAATATATGTTTGGTAAAACGTGCATACTATGGAATACAAGACCAGGACCTAAGCAAAGCGAAGTTACTCTAGATAGCTATCATTTTAGATTGTAAGTACTGATCACCTGAAGATATCCCTCTCTATATATATCAGGTAAATAGTCAGAAGAACACAGTCCTAGTAATTTTTAGTGCTTTGCAACACTCAGACGGAACACCCCACTGACTAAACTCAAAGGCTTACTGATGAAACCCCAGAAACACTTTCCACTAACTTCAGTGTCAACAAAAAGGGTTTGGTTGATCTAAGTAGAATCAGGAGGACTGACGAACACTGCCATACCACCAGGTACCTCAGCCTATTTGGCCTGTCAGTAAGTACAAACAGTCCTAGAGATTTTGGAAGGAAGCAGAGGGCCTAGCTCAAAAATATTAAAAAAACGGCCCATTAAATCCTTACCAAATATTGAAATGTACAGATTGGTTTATGTCCAAAATAAAAGGAGAGGGTTAAAAAGAAATTTATTTTTATTGTCTCTAAATGTGTCTTTTGAATTTCATATTCAGGAATATCTTTTCCTTTCCTGAATATTCCTAACTCACCATCCTGATTTCCACCAGAAATTTGCCTAAGATATCTAGATACGAATGCAATAGTTAAAGTAGACTCAAATAGACTCAGTCAAAGATTTTAAAAAATGTTTTTTACAGACCAGACCTGCATCCTTACCATAAATGCTTACCTAATTTTTCCTTCTGTACTGAATTGGAACATCTCTAATAGTTGTCTTTGTGCAGAACTCTATTTTTGGTGCTAAACCCTTGAAAATAACAGTTAGTCACTGCATATACATCACTCTTGTAATCAGAACACTTCAAGTCCTCTATTCAAACTGCAGATTCAGAAGTGACTAAAAGAGCCACTTCAGTACAAGAACAGTTGCAGAAAACTCGCCAGCAGACAACAGTGGCAAAGGAGTTTTCCTACAAAAAGCAGCACTCTGATTTTAGTCTGTTCTCTTAATTGGTATAAACTGTCCCAGAAGGGGAACATAATGCACAAGGCCAGCATGTTCCAAACGTATGCTTGCGGCAGTGACCCAGACACTTGGTACTGACTTTGACACTTCCTCATAAAGCCAATATTGTGAAGAACGATGAGAAGAAACCCTTGATCTACAAAGAAAATATACAGTTCTTTACTGTTTAATTAGCAGCTCCTTTTGCACAGTGGTGGACCAGGCTAGCCCAAAGGACACTTTCTAAAATGATGTGAATAAGAAATTCAAGTTTGCCTTTCAAGGCAGGTAATGCCATGAGAAATACTGTAAAGACACTAATGATGTCTGACAACAACAACAACAACTGTTCACTTATCTTAGACTTTGAATCGCGCATTTCTAGCAGTTCCTCTCTTTCTTTTACGAGAGTGACAGAGAAATCACAGTGCAGTACTTTCAAACTACATTTGCCCCTACCCTGATGCAAACAGGATAAAACATAAGTAGTAGTGATAAAGAGGGAAAGAAATAAGGTACAGCTGGAAGGAAATATGACGATGCCATATTAGTAATTTGCGTGCAGCATCTGGCTGGCCCAGATCCAGCCACAGAAATGAGGCTATGCTCCCATTCCTCTGTCTGGATCCGAGCTAGTCTGAGAGTACCCCCAAATCACCTGTTCCTTTACCAGTATGTCACCACCTTGTCTTCATCAGGTTCTTAAGGACCAAGTTAAAGAATAATACAGTGTTACATTTAGTTAACCCAAGCATATATTTCTAAATTTCTATTCCAAATGTGTAGAAAGTATTCCTGTATTAGGCAGAACTTTCTAACAGATTTTTTAATGTCTAGTATTTCTATACTTGCAATTTATACATAATATCTGATTTTTTCATGTGAAATAACGGCATTACTAGTTTGTAGAGTAAGCACAAGAACCTTCTGAATGAATCAGTGCAAAAGTGAGCCTACAGGAAAGATGACACTCTCTGTTCATAGCAATTGTATGCTCATATTAATAAAACTGAAGTCAGTTTCATGGCTTCTTTTGTATAATCTAATCCATAATGCAGTGAGAGGGATGAAAATATAATCATTCTAGGCTGCTGTTGCTCCTTCAGGAAACAATGAACCCTAGAAAGAAAAGGCAGTGAGGCGCTTTACAAAAATATGAAAATAAAAGGCCCCCCAAGAGAAGAGTGAGAACAGGCAGAGTGAAAAAAACAAGGCATGTACATGAGATAAAGAAAATGGACAGAAGTCCGGCATC
>VYZQ01015704.1:26784-42672 GCA_013400655.1 Mystacornis crossleyi | reverse complement strand
AGGACTGCACATGATGCAACAGAGTCAGAGTTTGCTCTGTCCCCCAGCGGGACATGCCTGGACATTGCCACCTGGCTCGAGGGTATATTAACCCATGGGATTCTATGCTTCCAGGAGGGACCTTCACCACCAAGCAGACCAGCTGGAGAGGATCAACAGAATATCGTTGAGATCCACAGAGTGGTGATATTTTCCTTCTTCTGTTCCCCCACCTATTTTCTATTTCTTTCTTTTTCTCTCTCTGCGTCTCATATTTACTATCGAATAAAACCCATACTATTGACTGGCATATGGTCAATAAGGTTTGCACCTTAATTTGGGCAGAGGTATTTCTAAGAACCTCAGTAATCGGATCATGACATAAGTGGCCTAAGCAATCATGATAAACATTTAAGAAAGTTACCTTGTGTGTTCCTTTTATTTTTTGCATAACAAATATTGAGAGGCAAGAAAAGACTTTTGGAGTAATAGAGGAAAAAAATACAGAAACAAGATGACTTTATTCTCCATTGCAAGTATCTACTTTACAGGGAATGAAAAAATTATAATCTTCCACAACCTGCTTCAATAAATCAGCTAGGATCAGTATCCAGGATGGAGACATGTTTATAACAGAATATCTTACAACATGATAGTTAGAGCACATATTTAGAATGTAGTTAGGAGCTGTGTAAAATCTCATACAACTGAGACTAATTGAAATTGATTCTGTGCTTCAGTTGCTTTTGCCACAGATGCCATACACAAAATATTTTTTTAAATTTTATTGAAAATAATAATTTTGATTAGATTAAAGGTGTTTGCTTTGTTGTTGATATTTTGTTTATCAGCAGATATATGTGCAGCAGTAGTACATGGCTGAAATCTGAGCAACTTGAAGCAGCTAAACCAGATGGAATGAACTTGTGTGATTGTAGTTTTAGAGACACACACTGAGTCTGCCCCTGGGACAAACTTCTTATTTGATTTCTCATAAATTTCTTCACTACCTTTTAAACAGAAAGACTTAGCTACGAGTTTATATCCTTTAACAGCATATGTCCTGGAAACATAAGTAAAAATAATCCAGTGCCTCTAGGACCCTTTTTTAAATGTAGGGATCAGTCTGAGTGCCCTAAAAATGAGTGTTGCTTGTTCTCTGTTTCTAGTCAGCTGGATAACCTGGTTAGCAATCAAGTATGGATTTTTCTAGAATAGAAGAATGTATCCATCTGTGATTTATATGGCCAATGGTCAGGTCTGTAGCATTATTTCTTTTTGGCTCATATTCTTTTAGAAGAAGATTGGGGTGTTTTTTTGATGGTTTAAATCAGAACTCACAGAGCTTTAAAAAAGAATCAGGCTTGGGATGGACTGAGTGAACAGCTCTTGGGAATGGGCACAGGGTACAGTGAGCCAGGCAGGAACCTGCATTAAGCCCTGGCAGGAAAAACATCTCAGGCCGCATCAGCAGGAGCATCACTAGGAGAGGAAAGAAAATTTTTATCTGCCTCCATCTAGCACTCACACGTTATGTCCACTTTGAACCCCCCAACAGAGAAAGACATCAACATCCTGTAGTAAGTTTAGTGGAAAAACACCAAGATGAAAAGACTGGAGTAGCTGCCCCATGAGGAGAGGCTGGGAGAGTGGAAATATTGTGGAAGCTATTCCTGCAGATCCTGATCTGAGACCCAACACCTGCAGCTGACATAAGGACTAATGTTAATGGTCTATGGTATTCTCTCTCTTCCTTTCTTTTTGTAATGAATTCCTCATCTTGTATTGGCGTTATACTAGTAAAAACTTATGATAGTATAAAAAGCTCTAATGTTTCAAAGTTTTTATACTGGAGCCTTTCTATTGGAGCTTGGGTATTCAAAGATAATTTCTATCAGGCAATTTTATCTTATCACTGCAAAACCTCTGAATTGTTCTTTTCCAGTGAAAGTTTATCTAGAAAAGACAAGTTTATCTAGTCTTGCGTAAAGGCTGCTTTTAAGCAGGTTTTACTATCCTTTCTAAGTTTGGTCTTGATTCACGTTTAGTGCTTTCTTACAAACAGATGTTGCCATCTTCAAAGGTTAGAATTAGGATAAGTATCTGCAATGTAAAATAACCCCAACAACTAACAAGTAGAAACAGCTAACGTACAAGTTTCTATTTACCTTTAGAACGTGATTTCAGCGGTTACCTAGTTTTTTAATTGAGTTAAGGCTAGTCAAGACATCTGAAATATGGACAGAAAACCTCATTTTGTTAGGAACATTTATGAAGATTTTGTAAGGAACTTTTAAAAAGGACTTTTGTCCAACCAAAAGTCTTTTTTATGATAGACTGATCTGAACAATCTATTAATACATATTTTAAAGAGACAAACTTCCAATATAATAGCATTCATCTTTTTCATTTGTGATGGTTAAGGCACAAATGAGCAGAATGTAACAAGAGAGTTGTTAAGTGTTTGAAGCAAAAATCTGCACTGTAATATTGCTGCAAAATTTAAATTGGCTGTAAGTTTCGCTTAGGGGCAGGGAGTTTAGGGAACATCTGGAGATTCTGAAATAACCTGCATTCATTTATGTTATTTAACTTGTAAAATCATATTCAATCTTGACCCACTCAGGAAATCTAACATAAACGTCCTGCTGATTTTGACAGTCATACAGCAAAAACACCCTCTAATGAGTATTTAATAGTCACCAAAAGTTCTGCATTAAGTACAAAGCCCTTTTGATTACTTATTCCACTAATTTAAAGTAAATGCTTTTACAGATGGCATCTGTTAGGACACAGAGCGTGTGCTGCATTTATATGCAGTCATTGAAAATAAATTCCAGCTTTGGTATAAGGATTGTACAAAAAAGATCAAACACAAAACACTGAGTAAACATTTACTAGTGATATTTTTAAAGCTCTTCATAAAAGCTTATCCAATACCAGAATACAATACTCAAAGTATATGAAATAATTCAGAAATGCTTTGGCAAATTAGCACCTTAAGAAAAACGGCTGAGACAAAGTAATTGAGCTCTTCTATTTGGTTTATAATCTTCCCTGGGGGGCAACAGTCTTATATTTCACTATCCCTTCAAACTGTACTACCTTATGAATAAAGGAAAAAAAAAAAAACCCTAAACTTTTAGCTACTAGGGATTAGTGGGAGAACAATAATGACATAGATTTAAATGAGGAAAAAAAAAAGAAAAAGAGATTATCTACTTTTTTGAAGAGGGATATGGGAAATAATAATTTATTTTTATCATGGCCAAGAATTTAATCAAAAAATGTCATGCTAAATTATGCATTCAAAAGTGTGCAAATCAAGAATGATTTTGTCAATCTACAAACATGTCCTTAAAAGACCAAATATTTAATGGTTTGATGTTTGTAATGAAACATCTTCTGCATATTTTAGAACAAAGAGATATTGAGGGCATATTTATTAATAAAAAACCCAGTACTTTTAAAGAAAATGTCAGTTAATTTAAATGCAGAGAATGTAACTCTATTTTATGGTTATTTTCAGTACTTACTATTAAAACATTTATGATTAATTTTAAGAGCTCTTAGCATTACCACAGTGTGTGTGCTGGCACAAAGAAAATTACCAAGTGAATAACAATTTCAGAGTAAAATTAAAAAAAAATTTAGGAGAAACCCCCCGAACTTTATAATAGAATATCTATTCCTCCAAGCACTCGAAACAGGTTAAATCTGACTCAACTATTATCTTGAATCAAACGCTTAAAATTTAATAATCTTTATCACAATTGTGAAACTTCAGAACTTTACTTTCCCTATGTTCCAACGTGCAGATCTATGGGTTTTGGCCTTGTTTCAATTCTGGGGAAAGTGTGCTATATGTTGCACTCCACACTGTTTCACCTGTTCGTCAAGACTGACCACTACCCGAACTTTGTTCCTTACTGTGCTCCTAAAGTCGCTTTAGTGAAAATATGAGAAACTTGAAGTTGCTTGTTTGTATGGGTGCGAAGTACATCAACAAAATTGTCAAGTTTCCTACCACTAGACAGTCAGGATGCAAACAAGATGCCCAACTGAACCCAGAACACAAGAATACTCTGTTTCAGTAATTTGAATGAAAGCTGTGTTTCCCCTCCCCGCTTTCAATAAAACTACCTCTCCTAGGATGTAAAAAAAAAACAAAAAACAAAAACAAAAACAAAAAAAAAAAAAAACCAACAAAAAAAAAANAAAAAAAAAAAAAAAAATCATACTGTTGTGTTCAATTAACAGCAATTATTGCTCCAGGTTCACCTGTAATTTTTATCTTGTTGTTACTAGAATTAATTATTTGTAAAATTATCCGTATTAAGTACTGCAGTTAGAAGTGCAGTTATAGGCAACTCCACAAATAATTATTCTAGGTTATTGTTATATGTTGATTGTGATAACTGAGCTAGGTAATCAGCCAGACCAAGGTTAAGGCAAGAAGAACATTTCTTGCATTCTTAAGAAGGTTGCTATTTCCCATGAAATTTATTTATTGTAGGTTGTGGTAAGCAATATTACTAACTGAGGGAGACACAAAGAAGAAGATATTCTCTTCTTTCACATAAAGGTAAATAGCAGCAATGAAGGAGCTCTTGAACACACAAAAGATCACCCTTAAAAAAAAAAAATTAAGAGATAGCAACAGCTTATACTTCATTCAATTTCTAACCAGTATGCTCATAATACAATTCTGGAAAAAACTACACTCTTTGGGAGAAAAAATGTCACTCACTGACATTCTGAAATCCATGTTTGGTCTTTGTCAGTTTGATTTTGCTAGAACTATTTAAGTGGTAATAGAATGATGAATTTTCATCCCTGTGGACTATAGCCTGTGTTTATTTTTCATCTCTATGGACCAATAAATTTCATGGAACAAGTACATACCACAGGAACACCTTATTCCCGAGCTGGTTTTATTCCAGTTACCTTTTCTAAGGTGACAGGTTCAATACAAGAACTGTTGGTTCTGTTCTGTTGGTAATAGAAGGCCCAGGATATATAGCAGTGTAAGATTGTACAGACAGAAGTTTCAGTGCTTTTCTCTCATAATTGGTGATTGCAAAAAACAGATATAAGAAATTATGAAATTAAAACTTTACACCGAATTTGTATTGCCTCAGTATTAGGAGTCCACTTTCTGAGCCTTAGTGTTTAAATACAGTTGAACTTAATTTTGCCCTTGATATTTTACTTAAAAATGAGATTAAGTACATAGAATTAAAATAGTTTTAAGCCAGTGTTGCATGAGAATCAAGCCAATTATAATAACCACTCTGTATTGGGGATTCTGTGGCAGTGTTCTGATGGAGGAGGGTGACAGGGATGACTTCTGTGAGTAGCTGATAGAAATTTCCCTCATATCCAACCAAAAGCCAATGCCAGCCAGCTCCAAGACAGACCTGCCACCTGGCCAAGGCTGAGCCCATCAGTGATGGTGGCAGTGCCTCAGGGGCAGCAGATATAAGAAGGAGGTGGGGGGTGGGGCATGCATCAGGGATTTACTGTGCAGCAGCAACTGCAGCCAGAAAGAGGAGTGAGAATATGTGAAAGAAACAACCCTGCAGACCCTAGGGTTAGTGAGGAAGAAGAGGGAGCGGGTGCTCCAGGTGACAGAGCAGATATTCCCTGGCAGCCTGTGGTGAAGACCATGCAGAGGCAGCTGTGCCCTCGCAGCCCATGGAGGTTCACTGTGTGG
Organism: Mystacornis crossleyi; assembly: GCA_013400655.1. Taxonomy (NCBI): domain Eukaryota; kingdom Metazoa; phylum Chordata; class Aves; order Passeriformes; family Timaliidae; genus Mystacornis; species Mystacornis crossleyi. The sequence goes on along the minus strand of VYZQ01015704.1, from coordinate 36,977 downwards.
CCAATATCCACCTGCAACCTGTAGAGGACCCCATGAGGGAGCAGGTGGGTGCCTAAGGAGGCCGTGATCTGCTGGGAAGCCCACACTGGAACAGGCTCTTGACAGGAACTGTGGACTCATGGAGAAGGGAGCCCACAATGGAAAAGGCTCCTGGCAGAACATATGACCCTATGGGAGACCCACTGGAGTAGTCTGTTCCTGAAAGACTGCACCCCATGAGAGGCGCACATGCTGGAGGAGTTTCTGAAGAACTGCAGCCTGTGGGAAGAACTCATATTGGAGAAGGTCATGGAGGACTGTCTCCCATGGAATGGACCCCACACTGGAGAAGGGGAAGAGTGTGAGGAGTCCTTTCCTCGAGAAGAAAGGAGCAACAGAGACAACATGTGATGAACTGACCACAGCCCCCATTCCCCATTCCCCAGGTTCCTTCCTGCACCACTGGAGGATGGACGTAGGGAAAATAGGGAGTGAGATGAAGCCTGGGAAAAAGGGAGAGGGTAAGATTTATTTAGGATTTGGGGTTTATTTCTTTTTATCCTACTCTGATTTAACTGGTAATAAATTAAACTAATTTCCCCAAGTTGAGTCTGTTTTGCCTGTGACAGTAACCAGTGAGTGATCTCTCCCTGACCTTATCTCAGCCCAGCTGTAACATTTGTTATATTTTGTTATATTTTCTTTCCCTTGTCCAGCTGAAGAGGAGAGTGAAAGAACGGTTATGGTGGGCATCTGGCATCCCGGCAGGGTAAACCCAGCAGTTAGATGTGGTATTAAGAGCAAATAAAAAGCCCGTGTGGAATAGAACACAACACTGACCAGAAAACAAAGTTGCAGTCCTAGACATCAGGAATCATAGAGAAAAATTGAGTATTGCTATAAAATCAAGGTGGTTCAGGGAAATTAATAGAAATAATGAAAAATTCTTTGCTATATAAAGAAAACAATTACAGAAGACAAATGAGTCCAGAATTTAGTAGAGATTAAAAATAATCTGTGTAGTAGATAAAACTTTAAAAAATACCTATCCACTTTTCAGTAAGACTGAAGGTATAGCACATCAAGAAAAAGTCTGGTAAATTCATGAAATGATAATGTGAAAAAAAGAAGTTACTTCTTAGGTAAAAACAAAGTTTCAAGATCTCAGAGTAAAGGGTATCCTATGATATTTAGTGCAGGAAAATTGGGAAAACTGGTATATGAAATTATAGACCCAGAAACAAGGTATTTTAATGAATGTGTCTTTATCAAGAAATATTAGGAAGTGGAGTATCAATATTTACTTAACAGAGATGTGATTGAGGAAGCTGAAGGACCATTAAACTGATATGGGTTTTATTTAATTTAAGAGCAATTGTTGAAGTACATGATAAAGACAGCAAAGAAAATGGAAAATAGAGCATGTCTTAACATGAATTTAACAAATTATCTAATGTTATACTACCATCTTTACTGTCTGGTTATAAATATTTTCCTAGCAAAGGAAACAGGGAAAACATGGTTCATTACAGTTTTCTCACAGAAAAAAAAAAAAAAAAAAAAAAATAACAGTAATGTTAACAAGCATAATAACAAGCATTATTTCATTCTTCCCCAAACAGATGAAAACTGAACAGTACTAGTGGATAGAATCATGTGGAACCAATGCAGAGAGTTTCCTAGATTTAGGAAGAGAATAGTGAAACATATAAGAAAGAAGATTAAAAGAAGAATCACAAAGCAGAGACTAGAAGGAAAGAACTTGGTGACTCTAAATATGTTTAAATGGAACATGGTCCATCTGCTTCCTAAAATCTATTCACCTCTTAAGTAAGGTCTGCAACATAAAAGTATTTGAACACACCATCCTACCACTAGTTAACTTCAGGTACTTGCCTTCTATGCTTTTAATAGCTTTCTTTTTCTTAAAAATTTTCTGTCACCTTGCTGAGGACCCAGTTTTCAACCTTCTACCCACCTGTCACATCATTAGTTGTCAAATCACTCAGGCAGAGAAAAAAATTAAAATAATATAAGTTACATATAGCAAAATGTTCTTAGACTGTATTGAAGGTTGTTACTTCTTATAAGTTTGAGGAAATATTCATATTTAAGAACTTGTTTGATATAACTGTATCTGTTATCTTCATTAAAATTATTGTGAGTGCAAAAGGAAATTGAGGAGATATTAAGAACATTTCTTTGTTGGCTTCTGGTGAAAGTTTGCTCCAGTCCTATACTGCCTTTGCTTAGATTCCTCTGATTGCTGATAACCAGGGGTAAAAATGCAACTTTCATCATATGAAGCAGATTGCACATAGTCAAATTTACGTGTCTTAAACTTAGACATTCAAATTTAAGGTAATCTGTCTCTGTTCCATGACAATCAAAGCATTCATAAAGGATCTTCGGATGACTATTCGTCTTATCCCAAGACAAGTGCATACAGCATGTCTGTTGAAAAAATGAGATTGAGATGAGGTGGGGAAAAAACTAGGAACCTGCATATTGCTGTGAAGAGCAAGTCATGTCTCAGCATACCTAAACCTGGAGTTGGTTATTTGTGTGCTTTATTACATCAAGGGCTGAGGTGTTGTATTACAACTGTCAGTGTAGAAATGGTCTAGAGGAACGCAAAACAAATAATGGAGAAAGAAAACTGAAGCCCGCTAATCTAAAAAGTAGAAGACTAAGACAAGATCATACGGACTTCAAAAAAAAAAAAAAAATTTCTGGAAGACAAGAGGAAATAGTTCTTTGAATCCACAAAAGATAAGACTTGGTGTTGAACTTATACTGAATAAAAACCAGAAACTTCAGGCTTGAACTGTGAAACATTTTCTAGTGATTTAAGTAGTGATGTGATAGAACAGATTGTTTGAACCAGAGATGGTTTTGAAATTTTGAAGACGAGAAAGTGAAAATACCTAACAGTAGCTGCTCTTTGTCAGAGGGGGCAGATGGATAAGATGCCTTCTTGAAAGCATTTACAGACAATGTGACTTGAAGACAAAGTATGTTGGTGAGATGACTGAGCCCCACAGAAAGACGATAATATATGACAGATTTTGTACTGTATTTCCTCAGAGAAACAGGTAAAAAATTGCTTACTAAGTGCTGTTGTTTGGACTCTACCTGGAACTCTATAAACAGCTCAGTTGGTTGTGTTCCAGAATGGTTATGTGAGATGGGAACAAGATAAAGAAACCCTGCTAGGATCCTGGGACAATAAGGGAGAGTAAAGGCATATCTACTTGGAAGGACATAGATGATAGGTTTACATTTACTGCAAAGTGACAAGTGCATGAAGTACCGGACAATTAAGGAAAGTGCATGAAGTACCGGACAATTAAGGGAAATAATTTGCTTGTGATTTACAAAAAGGAAAAATAAAATTATTCAAAAACCAAACTAAAACGTTTTAAAAATACTGTCAGTAAAATGTTCTATATTTTCACTATCTGGAAAAAGCTCTGCACAAGTTGCAGAGGTCTGTCTTTCCCTCTCAAGCATTTAGGTGGACCATTACTCTCTTTAGTGTTTGCTTTGGATCCTCTCATTAAACACTCATTAAACTAGACTGCGTGTACAGTCTAGTGAGTTAAATAATTAATCTTCAGTTTTTACACTGAAAATTATACTTTTTGCTTTCACAGAAACTGTCTTTCCAATTGTCTATGCCTTCTTTGAGAATGGGACTTCAGCTTCTTACAGGTAAAGCTTATTATTAGAATGCATTTACTGTACATAATTAAATGTTTCCATAAAATATTCTATCCTAGGTGCATTAGATAACAGCTACTGTAGATTTCAGAACATACTATAATGCAGAAAATACTATCAAGTGTTAAGATGGTTTGAAATAGCAAACTGAAATGTGCAAATAGACAACTTAGTCAAACATGTCGTGTTCATAAAACTCAGGTTTCCCAAAAGAGGCACCTCCCAAAATTTCATTTAATAAAATAAACACTACATCCTTGTAGTAGCTATACATATTCATAGAATCATAGAAAGGTTTAGGTTGCGAAACACCTTCAGGATCATTGAGTTTAATTGTTAACCTCACACTACCAAGTCCAACACTGAGGTATATCACTAAATGCCACATCTACACATATTTTTAATGCCTCCAGGGACAGGAACTCAACCTTCTCCCTGGGAAGCCTANAAAAAAAAAAAAAAAATTTCTGGAAGACAAGAGGAAATAGTTCTTTGAATCCACAAAAGATAAGACTTGGTGTTGAACTTATACTGAATAAAAACCAGAAACTTCAGGCTTGAACTGTGAAACATTTTCNGCATGAAGTACCGGACAATTAAGGGAAATAATTTGCTTGTGATTTACAAAAAGGAAAAATAAAATTATTCAAAAACCAAACTAAAACGTTTTAAAAATACTGTCAGTAAAATGTTCTATATTTTCACTATCTGGAAAAAGCTCTGCACAAGTTGCAGAGGTCTGTCTTTCCCTCTCAAGCATTTAGGTGGACCATTACTCTCTTTAGTGTTTGCTTTGGATCCTCTCATTAAACACTCATTAAACTAGACTGCGTGTACAGTCTAGTGAGTTAAATAATTAATCTTCAGTTTTTACACTGAAAATTATACTTTTTGCTTTCACAGAAACTGTCTTTCCAATTGTCTATGCCTTCTTTGAGAATGGGACTTCAGCTTCTTACAGGTAAAGCTTATTATTAGAATGCATTTACTGTACATAATTAAATGTTTCCATAAAATATTCTATCCTAGGTGCATTAGATAACAGCTACTGTAGATTTCAGAACATACTATAATGCAGAAAATACTATCAAGTGTTAAGATGGTTTGAAATAGCAAACTGAAATGTGCAAATAGACAACTTAGTCAAACATGTCGTGTTCATAAAACTCAGGTTTCCCAAAAGAGGCACCTCCCAAAATTTCATTTAATAAAATAAACACTACATCCTTGTAGTAGCTATACATATTCATAGAATCATAGAAAGGTTTAGGTTGCGAAACACCTTCAGGATCATTGAGTTTAATTGTTAACCTCACACTACCAAGTCCAACACTGAGGTATATCACTAAATGCCACATCTACACATATTTTTAATGCCTCCAGGGACAGGAACTCAACCTTCTCCCTGGGAAGCCTACAGGTTCCCTGAAAACCCTTTCAGAGAAGATAGTATCTTGGAAATAGGTTAAGAGTATTAAAAATAACACCAAGTCATAAAAATAATTTTTTCATTCATTTGGAGGTTTATCATTCAGGTATATCACACAGATGGACTGAAAAATTACTCCTTGATTTCTTGTATTGCCACAGGCATGAAACATTCCTTAAACCAATTTAAGTGGAAATAAATATTATATGTCAATAAAGATTGATATGAATTCTGACGCTGGGGTGGCCCTTGCCCTGGCTCACCGCGTCCCGCTGCAGGCGTCCCGGAGGCCCGTGGCAGCGTCTGGGAACAAGCAGTGTCCTTGCTGGAAGGGCAGGCAAGCACCCGATCTCGAATAGCGTCCGCAGGGGCGAAGAACGAAGGAGGGATCACTCTCGTGGGTTTCAGAAGCTTTATTAGCTCCAAAGGGTCCACAGAGGAGTGACACAGATAACAGGGTGACAACCGGTTTTATACAGGGGCAGGGCTAACTCAGGGACAAATGGGCAAGGTACTGAGGGGTGGATTCTTGGGTTACAGACAGGGTGATAACCAATTGGGAAGGGACAGAGGAGGGATTAAGGAACACAAACCAATGGCACTTTGGGGAGAGGAGAACTTTCTGGAGGGAAGGGAGTGCCACTGGGGGATTGACAAGGCTTCTCCGCCCAGGGGGCGGGGGGAAGAGGCATGGCTAACTTGAAGGAGGGAACATGACTTAAGGGAACAGTAGCTATGGAAACCGGGTTACAGAATACAACTTACTGAACTAAAAGGGATTACACAGAACTTGAAGCTGGAATATAAATTGCCTTGAAAAAATCTTTTCAAAAGACACCACAACAGAATTCTAAGAAGAAAAAAAGCCCTGCCATATTATAGCATGAATACATGTGCAACTCATAACTGAAAATGAATATAGAAATGGAACAGTAAATGATATCTTTAAGCAAGACATTTTCACTGGAAAGTACTTAAGTACACCTACTTCTTTGTGATAGAGCAATTCAATGTATGTGACTGCTCTAAACAGCTGTCTTACTTCTTTCCATATATTAACAATTCTTTCAGACTTGTTTGATAAATGTTTGAGACGTCCTCTTACATTCAGAAAGACCCAGAGACACTCAAAATATTGTGAAAAATGTGATGCAAAATTTTACCTTGAATACAAAATTTAGTGGTGATTCTTCATATTTTTAGAAAGAAAAAAGTCAATGAAAAAGAAAATATACATATATACACATATAAATATAAAGAAATGGAACCAAGTTTTGGAGGAATACATATTGTGGAGAAAAAAAATATTTCCAGTGAAGAAAGGGTTCTCCAAATACATTTGAAACAAATTTGGCTGTGTAGTAATACATAAGGAAAAGGAGCCACAGGAGGGTATTTGTAATCAGGAAGTCATTTCAGTTTGAATGAGGGGAAGCTGTAGACAAGACAGGTCTTTAAGTCACCACCTGGAGGACTTTAAAGACAAAAGCTCAGAAAAGACATACCAGATTAATTTTATAATGGATTCGGTTTTTTGAAAAAGCAATGAGGCTGCATAATAGTCTGAGGGGCAATAAAACATGAGGCACTTAATGTGAAACCCAGGAAATTACCTATATAGGAGATGGTATGATTGAAGACAGACTGATCAGAAAAGGCTACCGAAGTCAAGAACTGTGAGGGGGATAGAGGACCAATGATCATGATATGCATTGTTAATCAAATTAACCTTTTTGTATTAAGTCATTTTTATTAGAAGTGGCAATTTTAGGCAAATAGTTACACCATGAAGAGAGATTCACCATGGGAAAAAGGGAAGGTGACAGTGGCATAAAAGGTTCTTGTAGAGAGTCCTCAAAGAGCAGAAATAGCAAAACTGTGGGAGCATATGATGACTGCAGACAAAATGATCTTAAAATGTTCATAAAAATTAATAACAAAATTAAAAGACAAAAGGTTATAGGAAGTTTTAAAACATACACGTTTCATGAGTGGCATTTTATTTGCATTTACTTTTCATCTTTCAGCTGTATTTCCCAAAAATCTTAGCATGATGCTTCTAATTCTTGTGTACAAAACATTGGTACATATTGAGAGCATTCCTTGCTCAACTAAGGTCCTAACCCTTTCTTCTGGAAAGAATTTTATTCCATAACACTAACTGGTCTTTGAATGAATTCTTTGTTTTCTATTATACTGTGCATAATTTCTTGAGTTTTTCCCTGACATGAATTTTTAAATTAAAATGACATCACAAATTATGCCCTGAGGAGTATCTTATTTGACTCGTTTGTGAATAAATTAATATTTTAATGTATGTGATTTTATTGTTTTAAAAATTTATTTCAAACATTTTACATTTCTAAAGGATGTTTTTTTTTTTTTACTTCCATGACCTTAAGGCAACCTGCATGCTTTCTCTACCAATAATTTCACTGAAATTAATAGACATATAAAGGGTGAAAAAGCCTTCAGCAGTGTTGCCATTTGAATAAGTTCTTAAATCCAGAAATAAAAATAGGCATGTGCACACTCTGTTATTTTTAAATGCCCTGATTTCCATTTCCAGCAATCTGTTTATAACTTTAAAAGCTAGCCTCACAGAACTGTACAAAAAATTTATCAAATAGATATATTCTGTTCAATATTTTGTAAGTATGTTTACTAGAGAGACAAATATTTTTGAAACTGATTTTATGTGGTGTTAACATTAATAAATTCTTGGGTACTCATTATTCTGTATTTCAAAGGTATTTTCAGTTTTCCTGAAGAAGCTGAGTAGTACGGCTTATTTCTTTATAGATATATTTCCATAATATTCTGTGATTTGTTCCACAGCCAACAATAATTCTTTAAAATTCTCATTGAAGCTGGAACAGCTGTGCTACATCTTTCTGGACGTGTCTTCCTTCTCTTATCACCAGGAATAATGAATGAGAAGGTCAAATAAACATGTACTTTTTGCAGAGGACAAATAAAAAGTAAACAATCAATATTGTTTCTAAACACAAAAACTAATGAAAAGAATTTTAATGGGAAAAGTGACTCACAATTATAAATACAGCAGCCAGCTATCTAGAACTAGTTTTTGTCTGTCTTCTCTACTTTGCTTCCTGAGCTGAGTTGTAAACTACTACTGTTACCCAAATGCCATTAAGTAACTCTGAGATTATACTGTTTGAGAAAGTTCCAGTTTTAACCACTTTATTAAAGGATTAAGATAAATTGATATCACACATATACTTTGACAGTATGGCTTTTAAAAACGTCAACTTACTTTAGAGAACCTGACTTGATCAATAAGGTTCACATTGGAACCTTATGGTCAATTATCTTTTTTAAGATACTAGTGGATAATCAAAAAGTGGTCCTTAGTATCTAAAGTAAATACAATGCAGAGCAACTCGAATTTTCATTCAAGTGATTCCAGTATCATAGAATTAGAGGCAATCAAAGTTTTGAAAAATATCTTTGTTTAGAAAAGTCTGTCTACCAATTAAAAGATCTAAGACATAAATAAAATAAAAGAATATTTAAGAAAAAATAGATGATGTCCTGAGAACAAGAAAGAAGATCATCACAGATATGGTAATGCTGAAACATGGCTGTATGACCTTTTACCTGGTGACCAGATGGCATTCTGATCTTACAATGCACAGTAGCTCAGAAGTGAGATGATATTCTGTCGGATGCAGTATAAGTTCCAGTGATAGTGCATAAATGTAATCATTTCACTGATAAGTTATGCAAGTAACCAATAATCACTTAGAGGCCTAAATATATAATTTATTTCCTTCATTATTTTCCTCTGCGAAACAATTGTAAATGAAAAACTAAAGCAATTTAAATAGGTCAAACTTACCAAACTTACGGAAAGTGTTTTCTGTTGCTCCATTTGTCTCTTCTGTTGCTCTTTGTCTCTTATCCAAATGAAAAAAAAAAAATCCCTAAAAGAAAGCTGAGTGTCAATATTACGAGAGAAATTCTGAGAATTTGTAATATTTTCCCTGAATCATCAATGTCAATATCAGTCTCACTCAACCTATTTTTACACAGTATCTACATCAAGGACTCTTATCAAGAGTTACTCATGGACACTTCTGTGGGTTTGCTTCTGTGTAGAGTCCTTTTGATATTCCTTAGAGAACATGTCCATTTACATTTTCTATTACAGTGAATTCTCAGAGATATAATAATTTATTTTTTGGGGAACACCTTATACACTTGTTTTTGTCAACTATTTATCCACCTTACCTGCCAAAACTATTAATCTGCTCTGAAAATAGAATTGCTTTCATTTTAAAATTACTTCTTTTGTAGGTATACAGATAATGAAGGAAATATGGGACATAAACTTGGACTTATTCAGCTGTAATACATCAAAAGGTGTCAGAGAGAAGCCAACCAAATTTAGATCATGTCTAACCTGCAAAAAAGATGAACCTAAGCCATAGTTTATCACTTGCCATCTATTCAGTACAGATTAAATGCTATATATTATTTAGTGTAGTTGTAAAGAATGGTGTACAAGCAACTTCATTGGGATTTATAGAGGATTAATCCATTAAAAAAAAAGCTCAAATTTTAATTCTATTTTAAGAATTAAGGTATGAAAGTATGAATATTTTGATTAAATGGCCTTTTTTTCTTGAGAATCTCCCACTTCCAAAGTGGCCACACTGTTTCTTGTAGGATTCAATCTCCTGACAGAATGATAGTTTTCTAAAGCTTTCCCCACATCTTCTCCACAGGTATTTATGCTTGTGGATATAAGATACTGTTTTCCTAGGATATGACAAGTATAACCTAGTGCTTCCACAAAGCAGTAACCTTTCTAGGGAAAGAGAGGTGAAAAATGCGACAAAATTTTGCAGTTTTCTTGCCTCAATCTCTTTGTAGAAAGAGAAGCATTCAACAGACTTGATCTCCTCCCTTTTTGGGCCCTTTAAAAGTCCAAGAGTGTCCTAGGTTTCAATGTAAGATGTGCCCATTATATTATTACCATCTTCAGGGGCTGTTGAAACCAGGTGGGGCAGTGTTATCTTTGCCTCCCCACCCCCCC
>VYZQ01015704.1:4658-26002 GCA_013400655.1 Mystacornis crossleyi | reverse complement strand
AGTAATAAATTTTACTTAGCAACTAAGGTTGAGCCTGTGTTGCCCTTGCAATATTTCTCCTGCTCTTCTTATCTCACTCATGAAGCCTCGTTAGCCCTTTCCTCTTTTCCCTCCTTTTGCCCAGCTGTGGTAGGGGAGGGTGAGCGAGCGACTCTCCTGGGTGCCTGGCCTTGCGCCAGTGTCAAACCATGACGGTTGTCCTCCACTGTCTTATGCTGCTGTTTTAAAAAAGGACTTAATTTTTTTTTTTTTTTTTATTTTTTGAAAAGGAGCCTCTCTCTCTGAGACTTTACCAGGTGGGATGCCTGATTGATTCCAGACTCTGTGACATGGAACATTTTTAAGGGGAGACTTTATCTGTTAGCTTATTGTTCTGATCTATCCTCACTTCTTCACCTCAAGTGTCTTGTTGATCTGGAATCAGTTTGTCCGTCCATTTTGGGATTGTTTGTTTCCTTTTGAAACCTAATTCAATTCTTTTTTTTTTGTTTTTATATAGTCATACAAGTAATCTGGAATAGGTATAACTGTTGTTATATTGTTGAGAAGTTTTCTTGATGATAAATTGTAGTAATTTTTAATAGCCTCTAGGCTCTTGGTGTTGGTTGTATGACAATGCCATTGTCAATCAATACCAATTGATACTATTATTGATTGATACCATACTACTGAGTGACAATACACTACTGTGCTGATAGCAATTGGTAAAAGCTTGATCTATATTAATTCATATTCATTTTATTAATCATAGGTGTACCTGTGACTGGTGAATTTTGTGACATTGGTTGCAATCTGTAATAAAGTAGTGAAATTTAGAGGATAAAGCTTCTGTGTTTTTGTGTATTGTGTCATCCTATGAACTCAGAGTCACAACTTCTATATACCTGAAGGTTGGGTAACCCTTTAAGTTATGACAAAGAGTCAGATCTCTTATGAATTTTTTAAAAGAGTTATCAAATACTGCATAAACACATAACAAATATCCAGACTCTTTATATTGCATTGGATTAATTTACTTTCTTTTCAGTTTTCATTAAAGTATGAAACATGGCAAACTTTGCTGAAGGATGTCTTGCTTTGTACTGAAGTAAGAGCACAAAACCATTAAAACATACTAGTGAAAAAATTTCTGTATAATCTACCGTCTATAAATTGACATTTTTGAGGAGCTAAAACTATGAGAGACAGAGATTTCTCTTCTGGATGGGGACAGTCCATCTCTCTTCCCTGGTGAATCTTTCACTCTAATGTTTTTTGGAACAGCCTTATATGATCTAGGGATACAAATTTTCTATTCTGCCTTGTTGTAGCATATACTCACGCAGCTTTTCTCTAGTGATATAGGCTATACAGATTTAAAAATTGTACATAGTTCTTGTTATAGGAAAAACAATACTGAAATCCAAAGAGCATAGCTGTTATTTGTAATTTAAAAATTTACATCTTCAAGCAAAATAAAAAGTCACTTGAAACAATGTACTTCAGATATATTCTGATTTCTTGAACAATGCTCCAACCAGCACTAGATGGTGTACAATTGACTTCTTTGCTTAAGTAATTTTACACTGAAAGCCAAAAATAAAAGAAAAATGTTTCTTCTGTTGTTTTTAGTCTGGTTATAGAAACGTCATCATGGCTGTAGTTGGAAGAAAAGTCAGAAGGATACTGAGATGTTAATTAGGAGGAATATGAGAGGAAAATATCTCTCCTGGCTCAAAGGATTTCAGACAGACATGTGAATGCTAAAATTTCCACAGGTGAACCACAAGTTCCTCTGAAGTTGAAAAGGAAATAGGAAGAGAATACCATGAAATAGTTCTGAAAGAAAGGAAAGTATATTAGAGGAAAAACATTAAGAAAGATAGAATGGCAAAATGAAAAAATTCCAAGGGAGACAAGAAAATAGTCTAATCTAGAAAAAGCTGTATTTGGAATTAAAAGTAACACTTTCTCTTGGATGTAACAAGCTCAGAAAGGCTATTCAAAATTATCTTTCAATTTTGTGTTCAAGATTAATAATAAAGAATGGTCTTTAAGGGCCTTTAAATATATCTTTGAATACTCTAATATTTAGACTGTGACTTTTCTCATTTAGTAGTGTTTCTTCTACCTGTTCTATTCTGAAAGGAAAATTAGGTGGCAGTTAGTTTGTGGTTATTTTTTCATTAAGGCAATGTGAACTATATTTTAATGAAATGGAATGTGTTTTCCACTCTGTAAGAGAAGATACAGGGTATTTGAAAAGTAATTAAAGTACTACTGACACCAGTTCTGTGGTGCAACAGCTGCAAGTGTAGGAGGCCTGAAAAAGATAATACAGTCCTAAGCTGTATATTTTTTTCCCAAGTTCTCTTGATATAGCCTACCTTGTCTACTTTTCTGTTGGATCACTCAGATTCCACTAGTTTTCATTCCAAGCATTTTACAGCCTATGTCTTTGCTACTAATATGACTGACTCTGCATTGCGTGAAAATCTGAGAGTGTAATTTTTGACATGCATGCAGATATATCTAAGAATTGTACGTTTATTTCATTTTGAGATCCTTCAATGACAAAAAATGCCCTAGTCAGACAATGGTGCTTTTGCATGCTGCCTTAATAATGTAGTCACACCAATAAAGATGATTTCATGCACTTCACAATTAACAGCGTCAGTTCCTCTGTGAGAATGATCATTTCTCAGCTTCTAAAACCACTGCAACTAAATAGAAAGTCATAAGCCGTGACTTGCAATTAAGCAATAAATGGAAAAATGTCTGATTTTAACTGGAACAGCTGATAATGTACAGTACAGGCTACTGAAAAATAAGTGGACACCTCTGTTTTATATATATTGAGATTTTTGTCTCACAAAAAGACAAAACTCGTCTTTCCTTAACTGCATTTTACATGGAAATAAGTTACTAAAGCATGACCATGGAGCACATATGCTTGGACTAATGCCTTGGGATATTGACAGACTTTGGAACGTGAGGATTTAGAAAACAAATTAATTATTTCTCTCTGTTCCCATTCTTTTATTCTTGAAGATCACTATTTTTAAGTGGACTATTCTTCATGCAAGTGAAAGAAATTGGGCAGCCTCTGAATAATTAATTTTCATCTTTAATTTTTATTCAGTACTAATATCAAAAAAATACATTTGTATTTTTACTTTCTAGAAAGTCCAATAATAAAGTTTGTAACATATTCTACATATTAATCTATATTACACATGGAATGTTTTTTAAAGTTAGTGTTAATCCCTTCCAGTAATAAATTGCTTCTAATTGCTGTTCCCTTCATATCTCTTAAAACTATTTTCAATACAATACAGCCATTTCATGACAACATTGTATTTCTAGCTATCATAAAAACAAAGAATACATAACCAAATAATATCCTTATTTCAAAAACATTGTAATTTCGGGTTTTTTATTGGTGTTTTATTTAGTTAGTTATTTTCTTGGTCTTTAAGCCCTTTCACTGGATCACAGAAAAACTACATGCTCCCACTCTTCCCACATGTTTGAGCCATCAAGATTTAGTGATTGGAATGGCATTCTTCTTAGGAAGGAGTATTGCATTTGGCTTTGAGCACACCAAGTAGCTTTCACAGCTCACCTATGTGAGGAGAGGGAGATAGACACTATTTTGGGGTAAACGTTTCCTCTCAGGAGTGTTCCGGTAACTTTCTGGGCAGATTGACTCACCCTAAACCTCTTGAGTAGAATGGCCCTAACGGTGTCTGCAAGACAAAGAAAGCAAATATGGAGAACCTCTACATTTTAACTAGAATCTGTGAAAAACTAGTAGGCTGCATTTATAGCAATATCACCCTGTATTTTTAAGAAATAAAGCCATCTAACACAAATTAAAAAAAAAAAGGCTTAATTACTACTCCTAGTCTTTGCATTACACCAGATGTTGGCTTAATTGAACAAATACTGTCTGTTATGATTACAGCAAAGCATACTGTAACTATGGTTATAAGAGACACTGACACAGCTCACCAGCCGGCATAAATCAATAGAGTCTCACTGACATCAGTATATATAGGTTGATCTTCACAAGCAGAGGTTTTGGCCTATAATTTTTCAATTATAAGAAAGGAGGAGTATATGAAAGGTATTTTCACATTACTATTTTTCAGACTAGAAAGGTACACACGGACATTTCAGCTGTATCCGCACATATTGTTTTGACTATCTATGATAAAACTAAGTGGATTATCACAAACTTAAAACTGAGATTTTATATTTCCAACCACTATTCGAAAAAATGACATTAGAAACAGTCAGTATCAGGATTATGTGGAAAAAGTACAGAAAATTTAATTTATTAAGACCTTTTTGTATGATTGAAGTTCCAAAAATAAACCTAATCTAAAAGTGTTTTAGAGTAAAATTTCACTACAATATTTAATGACACAAAATCAACACGTACCTAATAAATGCCATCATTACAAAACAGTGAAATAAAAATCTTAACTGCCTCACTGATAAACGCATGAAAAGAAAAAATCATTGTATGTAAACAAGAGAACATTACAATACAGTGTTGACCTTCACTCTTTAATAAGGAGATTCAGTACTGAATATATGCTGTTGTGAAGGACCCCTCGAGCTTTTATTATTTTACTGTGAACTCTGTGCCTAGAACCACTTAGCCAAGTAAAAAGATTAGCCAGGGGCCTCCCATTCCTACCAAGGTCTGGTACAAACTGTAGTTAACAGATTAAGTTGAAGGGCCCTTCTGTTGGGTGCTTTCATTGTTTCATTCCTTGGAGTACTCCAGCTACAAGACACCAAGCTGATTACAGACATTGTAAACAGCCTGTCTTGTTTTGAAATTTGTATGTAGGGTAATGAGCATTGTAAACATATGTAAAACTTCACACTAAGTTATTTTAGAGCTGTAGTTCAGTGCTTATTAAAATTCTGTCTTTCTGGCCTTTATCAGGCAATGTCATTCAGCCATAGTGATTTCACCAGGGGTGAAATATTTCTTATTCAGAAATGGAAATCCTAAATTCCAGGAACACAATGATACAAAGGGGTCAGGCTCTCCCTCTGAACTATGCATGTCACTTTTGCTTCCCCAGAAAATAAAGTAGCCATAAAAAATCCTGTTTAACAAAGAAACTGCAGCTAAAATTTAAACTATCTGTGACTGAGGCGACAAAAATGGTTAGAGAAACAAGCATGATGTTCCCAAAATGGATTGTAATTATAATTCTTTATAATTAGCACCAACTTTGAATTTTTAAATATATTTATCTTTTAAAAATATTCAGATCTCTCATTCTCCGCAGACCCCCACCCTTCTTTCTCTTTCCGTATAAAGCTAAAAGAAAATTAAATGTTGGCAGTTACAGTAGCTACATAAGTGTGGCAACCATCCAACATTCACACAGACAGATCTGGAATCATCTTTCCATGTGCAAAAGTAGTTGAAAAAGATTTTAGCACTCTAGACATTTTATCTGGGTAAGATCTTACTCAGTGGAAGGTGATTGACAGCAGCTCTTATGTTCGAAGATTTTAACGGAGAATGTGTAATGTGTAATAAATGGTTCTCCTTGCACTGCTCAGCCACTTATTTGTTTGGAAAACCACATGCAAAGCATTCTGGGTCAGATGGCAGGGAAATGTTTCATTGTCTTATGTAGATGAGGCTGTCCTCTTGTACAGACCAACTATATTTACCAGAGTAATTGGTAATTGTTACATAGAATATCACTTCTGCCACAGAAACATGACCACTGGAGATTTAATGAGCTGAACCTGTTTCAGAAAGGAGCAGTTTTATTTACTGCTATGAATTATTTTAAGTATCCATCAGTGTGTAATTTTTGCTCCAAGAGGCTAGTTTACATGAATCAGTCAAATATAGCCCACCACAGTTTCAAGTATGTTTCAGCTCATAATTAATACTTCCTCACAATTTACTGAAATCTGCATTGAGAATACAGATCCCAAGAATGATTTTTAAAGGATGGTGAATCAAAATAAAGTTATTTTAAAAGGACAATCACTGTAAGATAAGTAACTTTGGAATAATAAATTGTTGTCAAAAATTTTGAGACTAGATGCTGCCCTCACTTTCAGTAGCGTCAATCAAGAATAAGTCTTCTGAAGCCACTGTAATTATTTTAGGTTTAAATCTGTATATCTGCAATCACACAGTGTTTCAGTTCTCTTCCTAAATTAAGCAGGGTTTGTTCATGTACTCTTTGTTCAGAAAAACATATATTGAGGTAAATGTATAGAAGTTTTTGCTTGGAGAAAGAATTATACATTATTAAAGTATTAGATTATTATAACACAAATTACTAAATTCATTCCCTCTGACACTCTCCAATGCAAACACACAAACACAAGCCCACATACGTGGGTATAAAAACATGGACTCCTGTAAAAAACATAAGGACATAGGCTTTGCTCAAGGACCACCACTGAGGCTCAAAAGAAAAATAACCCTTTTTGAAACTAGAGGCAGGCAAAGAAACGGTAGTGAGATTTGTGACAGTGAATTACAATAATGCACAAATCCCCAAGTTTTGACCAAAACCTTAGGACTCCCTATAAGACAGATGTTTACTATAAGTAGAATAGAAAATCTAGCAGTGGAGGGAATTTTATTAACATTTTACATTTGTTTTTAAGCCTAGTATAAAATCCTCCCATAGGAAAAATGGAAGGAAAGCTTATATAAAACATGCATCATAAAAACCCTTCAAACAATGAAAACATAGAGGAAGTTCTTTCATTTATCTTTATTATTTTTAAAGTGTTTTTCAAAGATGTCATCTAATTCATCACTTTACTGGTTTTTTATGAACTCTAAGCATACAGAAAGGTACTTCAAAAGCGCTTTTCACCAAAATTTATCTCCAGTATAACAACGAGTACAGATTAATTTTATACCTTGTTTGCCTTTTTATTGTTGCATAAGAATATAATTTTGTTTATTGTCCACTCTCCCCTTCTGTATTTAAGACTTCTGTTTGTATAGAATATTGTGTGCAATAAATCATTCATGGCAGAAATAGTAATAATATTGACCAGACATAACAATTTATCATTGTGTTTATCATTGTGCTTGCTCTCTCCCTGCCCTGTATATGCTCCCCACTGTGCCTGCAATGCCCAAGGAGAGAAGAAAAGCTATGCATTACTGTCAACAGAGGGATTTCCACAGTGAAACTTTCACAGATATAATGTCACAAATACTAGTGACAAAATACTAGTATGTCTTGACAGACAAGACCAGGTGTCAATATTATGGACTTCAGTAGACTTTGGTTTGGGCCTGAAGGAAGGGTGAAAGCAGAGCACCATAAAAAAGCAAACAAACAAACAAAACAACCCAAAACTTTAAAATGTAATTTTGCACTAAAGTGTGAACATTCCTGACCTCAGCAAGACGCCAAAGGATCAGACTCACGGTTACTTTAATAATTTTAATAATCAATATGCACTTACTATTACTATTTTGTGTATTTTGAATTTGTAAAGGGCCCATTAATTACCCTTTCTATCAGATCAGGTAGCTTTTTTCTGTTAACTCAGCCTATTCTGTGCTGCTCAGCAGTTCCATGCATTCATACAGTGTTATTTCTCTGTCTTTTTTTATCGTTTCAGCAATAACCTTTGAGTTAACTAGTGCAATGCCAGCCTGTGGCTTAAGCTTGCTTTCTGTTACCAGAAGCTTTTGTTACTACAAAGGACACAGAAAAAAAGTATTTTCCTTCTTAACCTTTGCAGGAAATTATTCTTTGTCTTGGCTGATTAGTAAAAGGATTATAAACTTGTTAAGTGATCAAAATACAGGTGTGGAAAGGTCTTAATTTGTGGGATAGAAGACTTATGCTCTGAGTCCCAAACCCTGCTCATTTCCTATATTAATAAGCCATTTTCTGTGTCTTTTGAAATTATTCTCCAGTACACTAAAAACTGAAATTCAATTATCAAATAAACAACTTCAAACTTGCATGTTGATGGCATATAGAACTTATTTTCTTCTGGAAGTCCACTTCTGTTTTTCTATAGGGATTTCACAGGAATAGCTGAAAACTCTAATAAATTGGAGTTTTCTTTCTCTTTTAATAAACTTAAATCCCTTGGAGAACTGGCACAATATTTTTTTTTTGCATGAGAGAAAGAAAAGTGCTAATCTCTCAAACTAGTACTTCAGAAAAATGAATTTACTCATTTCATATTTTATGTGTCAAAAATAATTTTCAAAATATTCTTACTGTAGAAAAGATAGATTGGTTTGGAAATTTCGGAGTAATAAAATACACACACAAAGTAAAAAAGTTAAACTGGCGACTCAGTAAACATGACAGTCTTCAAATGTTGTTTAAAAATACAAGTCTTCTTAACTTTTGTCTGTTACAAAAGCTGTTCATCCTTCTTTGAATCTGTTTTACACCTCTTTTCCATGCTAACAACCTCATGTATTGTGATTGATCTGCAGTCTATACACTTCAATTGCTTGCAACTTTTGGTCTCAGTTACACCAGCATCTATTTTATATGCAAGTCCTAGATCTGTGACTTCATCATATCCATGTCCTGCCACCAGATACAGGCACGCTTTGTTCTGCCTCTTTTCATGCTGGAGGAGTTTTTCCTAGGGGTTGCTCCTTGTTCTGAAACATGAAAATGTGTGAAGCATAAAACTCCAGCTGTGAATACTTACCTCCCTGCAGTGTTAAAAAGTTCAATATACAAAACACCTGGTTTCAAGCAAAATGTACACTAAGATATATGGCAATGAGACAGATTTAATATACCCCATAGGGCCCTCAAGCAGTTTTTAAATTAAAGACACAACATAGTTTGGTTTGTTTTCTCTTTTTTTTTTCTTTTTTTTTTTCCCAAATGAGTCTTTGTTTCATGAATAATAAATTGATACCTTTTCCTACTGAAGAGAAAGTCATAAACAAAAAAGAAATTTTTGATGAGCAGAAAGGATGAGGATACATTGTTATGCAAATAAAATCTGAAATATAAAGTTTACATTATGAACAGAATAAAAAGCCTTTGTTCCATGCAGAAGAAATATAGAGGGCCCCTGGAAATCTTGACATGGAGTACATTCTTCAGTTCACTTGGGGTTTACTTATACATTGGCACATAGACTACTATTTGAAGGTAATAATAAAGAAGAGCCTATTCCTCCTACCTTATATTCTGGAGACAGTATTTTACATTTATATTTGACTGTACTTCCATACAGAGCTGTTCTAAATGCTCAGCAGTATAGATGTACCTCCAAATAATTGACAAGAATTTCACAAGAGAATATTATT
Organism: Mystacornis crossleyi; assembly: GCA_013400655.1. NCBI lineage: Eukaryota > Metazoa > Chordata > Aves > Passeriformes > Timaliidae > Mystacornis > Mystacornis crossleyi. The sequence goes on along the minus strand of VYZQ01015704.1, from coordinate 16,701 downwards.
AGGGAATTCAAAAAAATTATAGGTTATCAAATGTTGTTACTATGGCTTCATACAACAGATAAAGAAACACTGTTTTTCTTTTCACTCAGACCCACATGCTCTTTTCTCCTTGCATTGTATCTTGTATCTTGCCTATTTAGTAAGCCTTTCCTCTTGACAATACCAGTTTTCTCTTCGTATGATAACAGGTATAACAATAAGAACACAATCTTCCCCAGCATATGGACACATGAACAAAAATGCATCCACTTCATTTAGGTTTTAAAAGGACAGAGTTCTGGCGTTTGTAAGGCATATCTATGAAGTTACAAATTCTCAATTTTTTTTTTTTTTCAGAAGAATCTTTGGGGCTCAAGTGTTTGATGCCTGAATATAACCACGCTAACTGCTAGGTAGGATCATTTTTTGTATGATAGATGATAAAATTTGGACCCTGTGGATGGGCTTGACAGCTGATGTAGGTGACCAAGTGAGCTTCACCATTGTCCATTGCTAAGACAAGGCCAGAAATAGATCTTTTGGAAGTCACAGAAAGCTCTTTCTCTGTGGAGGAGTTCAATCACAGCTCAACTCAATTTTTTTCTGACTCATGACTATGAATCTAATATTCAAATGACTCTTAAAATAGAAAAGTTCTTGTCAGGTGCCATTTCTGAACTACAAAATAATGGCAGCTGGATATGAACTTTGCTAGAGAATACAGACAAGAAGTGTAGACCAAGTATATGAATGTCATGCAGAAACCAATAACAGAATTGAGAGTAGAATTCATGGAGACATTTCATGAATATGTTAAAGAAAATGTGTTTATTTTCCATATTTTACATTTTCAGTGACCAATGAGTGAAAAATTGGAAGATTTCAGTCATATATAGTTAGTGAATTTCATACTCTGCTTCTGTTAACAGGAAAGATTTCCCAATCTGTAACTGCTAAATTTTCTCACCTTAGTGGTCGTCACCAAGAAAAATAAATTTATTAATTTAAAGCTCCTTAAAGAAACCATTACCTTTATACATCTTGAGAGGTATATGAAGAAAGAATTACTGGAATAGCTAAGGAACAGCTGTAGTGAAGCTACTGCTATTAAAGAACATTTTTATAATCTACAGTAACTCTGCATTAAATAAATAAATGAAATTACCACTTTATATTTCTGAGGAGTTCAGTAGCTCTGTGGATACCTACTCCATATCAAATTTAAATTATCCTTAACTTGTCTTAAAATACGGACTGTATAGCTTCATTTTTACCATATTCTAAGGAAATAGACCCAGGCAGCTGCACTGTTCAAATTATATGCCATAGTATACCCATATAGCTGCCTCAGCACTGCGTTCTTTCATTGTGCTTGCATAAAACTTTGTTTACATTTATGTTTAGATATTAAAATTTAATTTATTTTCCAGCAAATACTATTTAAATCAACTTGATTATTACTAACAAGATGAATGTGGGTTTTTTTATCATGTTAATACCAAAATATTCCAGTCACCATTTATTTAAGAACTGCAGTTCCAGGCTTCCTGGAAGGTAGTAAAACAAGCTGCTAAAGCCTTTTATTCCCCTTAGTTGATACAAAGTGTACATCATAAAAGCAATATGACGTCTATAATAACTTTTTTTTTAAATCTGATAATATACGTTCAAATTTTTACGCTTTTCCTTTCTAATCCACAAAATTAACTGTCTTGTTTATGTTAAGAGTCACTTAAACATATTATTTCATAATGCTAAGCACAGATCACCAGGACTTAAATATGTACATGTATGTTTATCTATGTGTAAAAGGAATTTTCATACTTTTTGATTACAAAATTTCAAGTGTTGTTAAGATTTTAATCGAATAAGACAGTTTAATGGATTATACTTCTGTGTTTATTGCTTCAAAATGAGGAAACCTTCCAAGAAGATAAATTTCATTCGTAATAAAATGTAGTCTACAGCTTGCCTTAGTGCTCCGCTGAATAATTCACCAGAATTATGGGTCTTATTTGTTCAGTTCAGATGTTTAAATGTTGATCAAAAGGAAAGAAAAATATCAAATCTATTTTTTTTTTGCCTGATTTACAAAGATCATCAGTATCGAAACAAAGATAAATTATTTCTTACAGAAGTATAAAAGAAGCGCAGGTTCCTATCAGGAAATATCAGGATCAACAGTAATATTCTCCCAAGAGTAAGAGATGTATCATATTTGTAATTAATTAAAATTGGAATAAGTAAAACAAAGAATACTCTTGCATTAACTGGACGGTGCACTCAAGTAGATCTCTCAAATAAATAGACTGAAAAGTGCTTCTTTGATTAAGAGTTTACACCATGGTCCAGATAAAATAAATTTTCTCTTTCAACAGCATATTGAAATATTTAGCATCATTTTCTGTGTAAATGGTGTTCACAAGCTGATTCCGATTTCAACTACTGCATTAAATTTTGTAAATTTTAAATGAAATCAATGAGAAAAATAAATTTTGTCTATAGGACTATTTAGAAGATTCAGCATGCTTATATATTTCTCATATTTATGATTAATTGTTCAAGTAAGTATCACTGACCCCTTAAGTGATGAAAAATAGTTTAAGCCAAAAATTATCAATGCCTAAGAAATAAAAAATCACAAATTTTGTTACATAGGCATGAAAATTCCACCAAAGAACAGAATACTTTAAGATTCAAGTCTGTTTCAATATATTCAGTCATTATCCAAATATTTGCAAACAGTACAATCTCAAAAATAAACTTCATATACAATCTTCAATCCATTAAAATCCTTATAAAACTTTGTTTTCTTTTTTTTTTTTAATTGGGGAAACTGTTCTTAAGAATTTGTGATCACAAAAAAGTTAAAAGGCTAAATTTTACAAAGCATAAATATTCAGTGAGATTTCAAGGTTTCAGTGAATGGGAATGACATCTTCTTACAATGATAGATTTTAGTAGGTGTTTAAATAAGAAGTAATACTGAAACTTATTTGTAAAAACAGTATCAGTTGCTTTGGAAATATTGTGATTTATTAGTTATTTTTTAATAAAAGTAGATTCAGAACCTTCAGAATCCTTGTTCAGAACCAACTTTTGATCACAGTTTGTTTGCAAGAAGAAGCTGTTTTTCACTAGTAAGAAAAGGAAAACATCAAGTGAGCACCTGCAAGAAGAGGTATCTCTCAGATGTTTCATCAGTTACTACTTTTGGGCTGCAGCTGCCTTCTGAATCGATTTTCTAGGAGACATCCTGGAAACAGACCATGAAAGCATCTCCAGTTTAAAACTCTGTCCCTCATTCAGAGGGGAGAAAAGAGAAGTATGCATTTTTAAGGATTCACTCTGTTAGTATTAATCAGCTTGAACTATTACAAGAGATGACATAAATGAAATTGGATTGCATAAGATAATTTCATTTATGTACTGGTGAAAGAGAGTCATTGTGCATTGACTTCAAAAAACCAGATTTTTAGTTAAGTTTTGGTGAATTATTCAGCTACAGGAGAGGCATGCTGAACTGCAGAATTTTCCATTTTTTAAATACTTTATGGGGTAATTTTATGATTTATATTTCATTGAAAAATAGATTTTAAAGAAAAAAAGGGAACATTTCACAGATGACACTAAGCTTGGGGAGGTGGGTTGACCTGCTAGAGGGTAGGAATGCCCCGAGGAGGGATGTGGTCAGGCTGGCTCAATGGGCCAAGGCCAGTAGTATGAGGTTCAGTAAGTCGAAGTGCCAGGTCCTGCACTTGGGTCACAATAACCCCAAATAGCGCTAAAGGCTGGGGGCAGAGATGTTGGAAAACTGCCCAGCAGAAAAGGACCCAGGGGTGCTGGGCAGCAGCAGCTGGACATGGACCCAGGTGGCCAAGAAGGCCCATGACACCCTGGTCTGTATCAGCAATAGTGTGGCCAGCAGGACCAGGACAGTGATTATCCCCCCGTACTCGGCACTGCTGAGACCACACCTCAAATTCTGTGCTCAGTTTTGGGCCTTTCATGGTAAAAATGACATTGATGTGCTGGAGCATGTCCAGAGAAGGGCAGTGGAGCTGCAAAAGGTTCTAGAAGCTGTCATATGACTGAGGGAGCTGGGGTTGTTCAGCCTGGAGAAGAGGAGGCTCAAGGGTTACCTTATCACTCTCTGCAACTGCCTGAAAGGAGGCTGTAGCCAGGAGGAGGTCATCCTCTTCTCCCAGCTAACAAGTGACAGAACAAGAGGAAATGGCCTCAAGTTGTACCAGAGGATATTCGGTTTGGAGATCAGGAAGAATTTCTTCACTTAAATGGTAGTTAGGCATTGGAACAGGCTGTCCAGGGAAGTGGTGAAGTCACCATCCCTGGAATTGTTCACAAAGTGACTGAATGTGGCACTCGGTACTATGGTTTATTTATCATGATGATATTTGGTGAAAGGTTGGCCTCAATGATCTTGGAGGTCTTTTCCACTTTTATGATTCTACACTTCTAATAGTTTGTGTTTTTTAGTAACTACACTTATTCAGTAAAATAATACTTTTCTTTTAAGGCATAATTTTTGCTGCAGGAGAATTTCTCATGCATCTTATGCTGATAGTGAACAAAATGCTTAAATATATAAAAGGTGAAATGGCTTACCATTTCTGTGGTCTGGCAAGGAATTCTATCTTCCAGAAGTAGCGTCCACACGGAACACACAGAAGACGATGGTTTTACTTCTGTTGGATGAAATATAAGATTCATACTGCAAAGACAGAATTCTGCATCACTAAAAAAATTTCTTTTCAAAACCCTCTCAGCCTTGGTGAGGTGTGATACTACATGTTTCCTCTGTGAAAATAAGTTAACACTCTTCCTTCACCTTGGCTATCTAGAACAGTCATGGTTTAGCCCTTTGAGGATAAAATTCATGGGACATACGTTTTTCAAAAAGCCTTTGAAAAACACTACAGATGTCCCCTGACCTCTGTAACTAGGACAGTACTGAAAAACAATCAAAATTTATTTCCCATCTTTGAAACAACCCTTTTCCTTTCAGGAAAAAGACAGCTTGTCTTCCCATTCCGCAGATGTTAGTACTGTGAAATAACATATTCAGAATCTAGAAAGCATTGTAAGAAAAAGATTTATTTAAAAACAAAATAAAATAATTATGGTAGAAGACATTTATACTATTCTGTTCTACAAAAGAAATTTACTGTTCTCCCAGATTTTTTTCTATTGAATTTTAGTATAGCTGAATTTCAGTATGTTTCCACTGAGTTAACATAAAAAGTAAGTATAAATTAAATAAACACAGAAATATATAAATTATTCTCATCAAGATGATGTCAAATGCTCAAAAAAATAGGAGTATTCTGGAAGGTTTAAAATTTTCTTGCATACACTCCCAGTAACTTCCTTTTTTCACATAAAACTTTGAAGGAAAGGATGGTTTGCGGTTAGGTTTTTTTGGTTTTTGTTTTTTTGCTCTGCTTTGTTTCATTTTTCTGTAGAATAGCATAAATTTATTTTAACTTGCCATATTCCCTAGAAAATATGAGATTAGAGTCCAGTGTCTGACATAATATTGTAAAGAGGTGAATACCTCTTGACGCTGGGTGGGAGCTTTGCCCAAGGCCCACTGCGTNCATGACCAACCGAAAGGGAGGAACTTGTGATAATTCAGGGGAATGGTAACCTTGGAAACTTGGGGTACAGAGTGACAATTTACAATCAATAAAGAGCTTACACAGAACTCAAGGGGATGAACTTGAACCCACCTGAAAAAACCTTCTATAAATCATTCTCCAGCTTGCTCCCAAGCTGGGGTACTACAACAACCTCTGTTACACATTTTTTTTTACGTCTTGTTCAACTGTCACTGAGTTGCTCTTCCCAAATATTAAACCAATCAGAGCAGTCCTTAATCTTGTATCACTTTAAAGTTATGATTTTTTTTTTTAATATCATCATGTAGAAAATGATCTACTTTCTGGAAAGGAGAATAAAATCTTGTTTAGTTATACTACTGACATAGGCCTTTAAATGGGTATTTGTGATCACAATCTACTTTTCTGTTCTTTTATCTCTTTTTTTTTGTCTTTCACCAGAAGACAAATTCTGGCTTCAAAAAGATTTTTTTCTACCTCACACTAATTAGAAATTAGATATATTTCATTCTAATACAACATCAAAAAACATTAGAATAGTAATTGACTTGTGCAGACTCGTATGCATCTTCCATAGAAGCAAAAACTTGATATAATGATACATTCTACTTCTATTTCATACCTAATAAAACCTCTAGATTGCTTTTCGGATGTGGAAGCCTCAATAAAGAGGCTGTACATCTCTGGGGGAAAATGTTGAAGTGTTAAAATACAGTTTGTTATTAGTTGAAAGATCGCAGTGGTCCTTTTGACTGTATTTATACTAATAAACTGGGCAGGTCTGGAGACTGGTTCACACAAAATATCAGACTGCTTTGTTACTCAAATGCCTCTTAATACATACTTTTTACTGCGGCAAAAAACATCCTCTCAAGGAAACTCAGGTGTAGAGGGGGCTCACATAGGTCAAGGCTGTTGTTGACACCCATGTGAATAATTCCTTCTTTATCTGGAATGAAAGAGAGAACAAGCCATATGGATAGGGGATCTGTAATGGCACCCGTCTTTGGGGACAGAGTGCATGTTCTGTCCCTTTGTTGATATAGACATTAATTGCATTTAAAATATTTTGATAAACTGCCTGCAGAATATTTTCATGGAAAATCCATAAATTTTTATTTTTTCTATAATTATTTGTTTGTTTCTTTGATTTTTTTTTTTAATGGTTACTTTGCTTTACATTTTCACTTTACATTTTTGTATAAGCTTGGTCTCTCCTTCCTTCAAAACAAATGATTACTTCTTTCTGAAGAAACAGCACTTTCTGGTTTTTCTAGTCTTTTCACACAGAATACTTTGTGTAGAATCTGTTGTTTCTCTGAAGTCGTGTCCCGGTTATTTCTGACTTTTCAACACCTTTGATCCAAGTGTTGGAAAAAGCACTAGTATAACAAAGTAATTTTATGGTGGCTTCTTTATGAACTTTACATTTAACATTTGCTCTGAACCATACATCAGTATTTGACATTGCTTCACAATGAGATACGGAGGAGTCTAGGCTATGACCCTTTTTGTTTCCCTTTCTGGAATACTGGGGATACTATGGACAAATATCCCTCTTGTCTTTGCTCAAGGCCTTCAGAATAACTGGGGACCAGATTAAGCCTACTGTACCATCATGTTTGTCTTCACAGGCTACCTTTAAATGCTGCTGGGACCAGGGAAGATAGCAGAGAGAAGTGAGACCAGTGCCTGATGAAGTTCATAAGCTGTTTGCTTATAAAGTGGAGAAAAATATGGATCACCTGAATCATCTTTGAGTTGTTACAGTTACAGTAGAATCACAGTTCTACACTAGAATGCTTTCAAATGTGATACTGTGACCTTTCACCCAAGTCTTTTTCATGTTTGATGCTCTCTCTATGTGGCTCTATATCTGAGAACATGTAGTGAAGTTGTTGGCATAACACCCAAGCCATTTAATTTTCTTAAATAATTTGAGATGATTTTGTCTCTCTTCTGCCCTTTGAAGTTGTTTCCATAAGAATAGAAAATAGTCCCACATTAAAATATTTTAAGATCTTGAAGATAAGAAATATGTACCTTACTTTCGTCATTTTAAATTAATGAAGTGACAGATCTTTATGCTAGCTCTCTGATTATTCCGTGATTTAAGAACAAGTTCTCCTGCATCATATACAGTAAATTAAACATATTTTTTCTTTTCAAAACAGAATAAGTAGGTTAGGGAACAAAATCAAAGGACAAGTATTAGGGAAAATCCTGTTATGTTAGAAATCCAAAATATGCCAGGTGAAGTTCTGCTTGTCCCACTAACAGCAAAGTCAGTATGCCTACAAGCATAAAGTAGTGACAGTAAAGAATAATTTGAATAACCTTTTATAGTAACTACTTAGCATAAGATAAAATAGACTTTCCCATTATAAAAGAACAACCTAAGTTAAATTACTGAATCTTGGGAAAACCTACTATAAAAACAGGTGTGAACTGATAAAATTTAACTTGTATGGATAACATATCTATATGAATCTATGTGGTGCATCTATGGATGCTATCAGCTGAGGTGATTCTGTATTTTCTAACTTTATACCATTTATTTAGATTTATAATTGTGCAGGTAATTTCTGGGTGTACACACAGACGTGGATGAATGACTGAATCTTTGTTATAAATTTCTCCATATTTAACTAGTTGCTGATAATAAATTATTATCTATAACACACATAATGAAAAATTGTTGTGGCATTTCCTTTAAAGAAAGTAGTGGGAAGAAGAAGAAGTATGACTCACAGTCACACAAAGTTCCTACAGACACTTGTTAGGGTGTATTTTTGGTATCGCACTTGTACAGACCTCAGCACAAGTACATAATATAGTCTTTTTACATAACATAAATGGCAAAAAATAATTTCTGAGTGCAATGAGGAGCAACATAAACAGTCTCTTGTCTAATAGTAAAGAAACCATGGCATTTGGTGAAGAAATGGGAAACTAATATAACCTTAGGACTCACTGCTTCTATCTGGACTCATTTGCATTTTATTGCTGCTGTCTAGAGAGAAAGGAGAGTAAAAGTACTTTATTTTTCTGTGTAGCTAATGAAGGTGCCGAAGTAAAAAATAATCATTAAAAGGCCACTGTTCCTGTTTATACACTCATGTGTGAGCAGGAGCAAGTGCATGGAGAGAGTGAGCAAGTGTGCTAACCAGATTCCATGAGCTTCTGAAGTGGGCAAATAGGGCTGAGCCTCCTCTCACATGTGTCAAGAATCAAAGCAGGTAGCAGCTTTGTTTAGCACCACACACTGTTTATTTTAAACAAATATTTACTCGTTTGTCCTTATTCCATTTCTCTTTCTCTATGTTTAAACAATATAGGTAATTTCTATATATTCTGATCTTTCCTATATTAACCTACAGTCCAACTGTTCTGAAGTGAAACTTCAAAAAATGATTGAAGAAAAAAATGTCTTTCAGTCCTATCAGTGATCATAGACCAAGAGAAGCCAAACTGTAATATTCAGGTGTACTCTTCAGATAGGCCTTTAATCTTGGAACACAACAAATATGGCATTAATTTCTTTTAAAGGGAATAAATGCATGAAATTTATGGAGGAATGCTAGCTGAGTAAGAAAACTACTAAATATGTGCAAGGGTCAAAAAAACTGATAAAATTACTTTCGTACTGGAGTATTACTGGACCATTTCTCAGGGTATTTAACGTTCATATCAATCCAAAGTCCACGCAACTTCATATTGAGAAGTCATTATGAATAATTTATGCTTCTAAAATCAAATTCCTGTTCCTAAGTAGCTTTTCACGCTAATTGATGATGATTCTTTCTGACAGTCCAGTAAAATTAGCTGTAAAACACTGTAAATTATTTTGAATTCTAAAATCCATTATTGAGGAAAATAAGATCAGTCTTCTATTTCAAACAGAAAAGAGATACAAAAGAAAAAAAAAGAGATAGAATGGTAAAAGAATAAATATACTTAAAGAAAAAAGAGTAAAAATAACACTGTATCTTTTAATATGTGGAAAATGATACCACCCTTGGTGATAGAAAATTAATTCAAAATGCTATTATACATCTTCTGTAATGATTTTCAGGATAGAAAATTTGTTTCATAATAAATATCTTGTTAATCTAAGTATCACTTACAGCAAAAGAGAGAGGGGGGTGCTTTAGCCATCTGGTTAAAAAGAGAATAATCAGTAATTTTCCACAGCTGTTTACTTTGATTCCAAATGTTTTGAAAATGGCACAGAACTGGAGAGACAGTACAGGTGCTAGGCTCTTTCCCAGCTCCAACATGATCTTGCCACTCCACTCTGAGAAGACACACCCATCTTCTTCTCTCTTCAGTTATAGTAGAGAGTCTTTCAGGGGTTGTTTATACTGTGAAGCCTCATTCTGTGTTAGTAATGCCCGTGTAAGTCCTAGATTGTTAGTTATAGATGTAGTGAATCACTCAGAGTCATGTGATGACATTAGTCTACAGATCTACCACATATATAGATAACACTATTATTTAGTGAGATAGAGCCCTCTCCAGAACAAAAGGAAATACCTAGTTACCTGAGACATGGAAAAGGCTGAGATACTCAGTGATTTTTTTCCTCAGTCTTTCCTAGAAGGTGCAGCAGCCATATGGCTCAAGTTGCAGAAAGAAAAGGCAGTAGCTGGGAGAATGAGGAACTGCCAGCTGTAGGAGAAGATAAAGTTCTGGAACATGTCAGGACCCCAAAGGTACACAAGTGCTTGAGACCTGATGAGACACATCCTTCGGTTTTGAGGAAACTGGTAGTTTTAAGTTGCTAAGCCACTGTCCGTTATATTGAGATGTGGCAGTCTGGTGAAGTTCTCGCTGAGGGAAAAAGAGAAACATAACCTCATTTTAATAAGAGAATAAAGGCAAGCAGTAAGGAACAACAGATCAGTCAGTCTCACCTTGGTGCAGGCAAGATCATGGAGCAGATCCTCCTGGAATCTGTACTAAGGCACCTGGAAAATAAGGAGGTGATTTATGACAGCCAACATGGTTTCTCGAAGGGAAAATTGTGTCCAACAAATTTGGCGGCTTTTTATGATGAGCTTACAGTCCTGTTGGGTGTGGGAAGAGTAACAGATGTCATCTGCCTGGACTTGTGTAAAGCATTTGGCACTTTCCTGGACAACATCTCTGTCTCTGTGACATGGATTGGATGGACCACTCAGTGGAAAAGGAATTGACACTCAAAGTCTTGAAGTCAACAGCTGGATGTCCAAGTGGAGACCAGTAATGGGTGGTGTTCCTCAGGGGTCACTGCTGGGACTGGCATTGTTTGACATCTTTGTCAGCAGCAGGGACAGTGAGATTCGGTGCACCCTCAGCAAGTTTGCCTATAACTCCAATCTGTGTGATCAACGTAAAGACGCCATCCAGAAGGATTTTGATAGCCCAGAGAAGTGGGATCATGTGAATCTCATGAAGNAAAAACCTTTTCTAAACCAAAAGGCACTACAACACAGAATGACTAGAATGTGAAGGGATTTGATTCTGCCCCTGTACTTAGCTCTCTTGAGACCTCATCTGGAGCATTGCGTCCGGCTCTGAGGCCCTCAGCATAAGAAATAGGTACCTGTTGGAGGAGNCTGAGGAGAAGGACTTGGGAGCGTGAGTTGTGAGAAGAGTGATGTGACCTACTAATGTGTACTTGCAGCTCAGAAAGACAACTGTACCCTGAGCTGCATCANTCCAGCACTTGAATGGGTCTTACAGGAGAGCTGGGGAGGGACTTTTCACAAAGGCTTGTAGTGATAGGACAATGGGAAATAGCTTTTAAATGACAGTGGGTACCTTTAGATAAGATATAAAGAGGACATTCTTTGCAGTGTGGTTGGTGAGGCACTGGAACAGATTGTCCAGAGAAGTTGTGGATGCTGCTTGACTGGATGTGTTCAAGACCAGTTGGATGGGGCTTTGAGTCACTTGGCCTAGAGGAAGGTGTCCCTTGTCCATGACACCGGGCTTGGAACTAGATAATCTTTAAGGTCCCTTACAATCCAAACTATTCTAGCACTCTACAAATGNCAGTTGGATGGGGCTTTGAGTCACTTGGCCTAGAGGAAGGTGTCCCTTGTCCATGACACCGGGCTTGGAACTAGATAATCTTTAAGGTCCCTTACAATCCAAACTATTCTAGCACTCTATAAATGTTTATTCTTCAAAAAATCACCATGAAATATAACATTTTGAATGAGTTCTAGCCTTGAAAGAGCGTGGTATCAATTTCCATGTATTAAAAGAAATTGCATACACTACACAGCTGTTGTACCTAATCTTTACAAGCGGTGAAGCTAATTAACCTTGGCACAGCAACACACTGACATTGCTGTGTTGCTTGGGTTCTGTCAGAGCAGCTCAGGTATCTCCGCAGAACTGCACAGTTCAATGCAGGCATACACAACAGGAATCAA
>VYZQ01015703.1:0-23752 GCA_013400655.1 Mystacornis crossleyi | reverse complement strand
TTCCCCTCCTTATAACCGAGGTTCCACTTTTTAGCTTGCAGTACGATTTGAGATAGCCATATAATGTCAACATACATGCAACAATGTATCAGAAAAATTAACAGTCATCTATACAATTCATAGATGCTTCGTCCTCTTGCAAATCCAAACCGGATTTGTCTGCTTTATGAACTATTTAGAGAGAAAAACTCTCTCTTATTAGGACTTGAGGGGAAGATGACAGCTAATGGGGGTAGAGGCCTCAGCAACCAGGACCCAGTGCCTCAGTACTGTGGCAAGTCAAGCAGGGCTGGCCACGGCCAGGGTCAACTCCCTTCCCCCCCTGCAATCTGAGACCACCCAGGAAGTCTGCGGGATGAGACAGGTTTAAAGGTGAGAGCAGGGAAACTGGCCTGCAGAGCAAGACAGGTCCAGTGCCTGCAGGGTACCAAGGGGACAATGCTGGACCACAGCCGAGGCCACCTGCAGTCAGGGCCTCAACTACAGGGTCTGTCAGACCTGAGCCTGCTAGCGCAGAGCTCAGGCAGGGGTTGAGGGCTCAGAACAGAGTTTAAATGGGCTCCTGAGCCCATTATGGGGTGGCAGGTGGGCTGGTCAGGGTCATTAGTACCCACAGGGCCCTGACGAAATGCTTTTAAAAGGTATTTCCTTTTTAACTGAGGTACAAGAACTCAACATACATGCTTATAGACCAGTTACTTAGGGAAACCTAACAAACCACCAAAACCTTGCCAACCCCATGACAAACCAAAAAATTACTAGAAAACGTCTTTCACTTTTACTTTCATAAACCTGTTCCATAACGCCAGAGCTGCATCAATTTGCCCTGGGGACTATGGATTTTCCAGAGGGCTTGGGCTCATGCTTGGAGTCCTTTTCTAAAGTAACTGTGTCACCTCATAGATGGAAGTGACTCCAGACTTCTATACTCACCTTTGATTTCCAGTTTCTTCACTGAAATCTCCATTCGAAGTGGTCTCTTCTCCTAGCCCCTGTCATGATGTCAGAAGATTACTAAGCTGAAGAGTGGGAGTCAGAAAGAGGTGCGTCTCTCAGTCTGTGACTCAGTAGAAATAACTGGCGGAAGCACCTATGTCCTTGTCAATTAGATGTCCTACTGACATGTTCCTCTTTCCTGGGACAGCTTTCCTTAGTGGCTACATTAATTGTTAATTAACTAGAGTGAGGGGAATGTTTGGCCACATTAAAAAAACATCCTGAAGTACACTGGCAAGTTTCCAGTGTTTCTGTGGAAACAGAGAGTTCACTGTTTGTTCACTTTCTGTTTATTCTGTCTAGTAAATAGAAAAAGAAACAATCAAGTTCAGACAAGTAAGAAGACAGACTAAAGAGTTCACTTAAAAGACACAAAGGAATCACTTGGCCCATTCACCTTAAAGCACAGGCAAGGAAAAATAAAAACATAAGCAACACCCACCCACACCACCACCTTAAGACCCTTTCTTCTCTGGTTCCCCCTTTCCTCAGTCCAAAAAGTCAGCAAATTTAGAAAAGTTTTAAATTCAAATACAGTCATCAGTTGGTGATCTCAGACCCCTACACCCCTCATAGCGCATGCCAAGGCTGGCAGTTCAGTGTAAGCCCAGCAGTGAATTGCGTTCACGGTCTATGTGTGCCCCCCATCACCTCTCCTGTCCATAAATATATATATGGCGGGGGGAGGCAGAAAAAGTCAGTAAAAACTCACAGGAGGATTTGAAGATCAAGTCTCCTCAGCAGTTAAAAATGTACACTCTTGGAGGCTGGTAGGTGAAATAAAAACCACTCCCTCCCCCTCCCCCAGCTGTTGAAAGAATTAAGACAATTGCACTACTAAACAATGCAGACAGGATTAGTTAGACCTCCAAGTACGCTGTACTTGAATGCGGCAAAGAGCATCTTGTAATCTAAAAGGAATTGTTGCTTGGTGGGTTTTTTTGAAACCTTCACCTTCTGTACCAGCTAGTTGCCCTTTCTCTTGCTTTCTATTTTTTTGTCTGTTTGCCCCATGAGAGAGTATGACATTACTTTCAACAAGACAAGACATATACTCATTGTGTTCATGTCAGGTTCAATTTTATAGTTTTGTATTATTACAAATGGTAACCATTTACTACAACTACCTTCCAGCGTTTCCAAGTGTTCTAGGGTGTTCCTTTGTGTTCACAAATTGTATTTTTTATTTTATTAAGACAGTGGTATCCTTAAAAAATTGTATCTAAAATAATTTATCTAGCTGGTTGTTTGCTATTTTTATTCTGCAGAATTTGATGGACTTTTTCTCTGTATCAATGCTAGAACGAATCTATTTGTTTTCTGACCTTGCTTGTTTGCTTTATATTCAATGACATCATGCTTGCAAACCCGAAACATGGATCATCTGAAGCAAGTACTCATTTGCAACACTTCTCCCACTACAGTCTATTCTTCCTTGAAGATGATTTCTGGCAGAAAGAACATGGCTACACACAAAGTCCAGAAATACAAAGGATATTTCCTCCAGTTTATTACTATCTGCACTGCCTTGTGGACCGCTGTGTTTTCGTTGACGCAAAATGGGTGTTTCCATCCTTCCTATACAATTAACTGGGATGCTCTTACATTTGGGGCCTACTGAGACCTGTACATGTTGACTTTTTTTTTTCCCCTTTAAACACTCTCCAAAATACGGTGTATTTTCCGAATTTGATAGACAAATCTCCAGAGTAATGGATCACAGCTATGGAAATACCACAATCAACCATTAGTGATTTCAGAAGAAAAACTAATGCAGTGTGCTAGTGCCATCCTTTGCACACCTAGCACAGCCTTGCATCCCGAGTAGGAACAAAGTTATTTAATTTTTCCTTTTGTTTTTACTCTCCCAGGTTAAAAGACAAGATGCTTAGATATAATGAGCATTTAATGAGCTCTTCGGTACTTCTCTTTGCGTGTTGCATGACAAAAGCACGTTACCTTATAGTGAAATACGGCAATGCAGAAGGTAGTCCTCTCTCCCCCCTGCAATTTGATTCCATAACAGTGTCAACCTGGGATATTGTGATTGTTGGTTTTCCTTCCTAACATGCTCACTTTGTTTATTTTCTATCCTGTTACCTATGGGAAGGAGAAGAATTCCAGTCAAGTTTCCCATTTTAACTAATGCTATTAGCAAAAAGAACCACTTGATAGATATGAGAGACACTTACACATCCTTCCGTTATAAAATATTTACAATGAAACATTGGACGTGACCCTGAGGTAAAATTTTATAGATCCAACTTATTTCCAAGACTACCAAGTAATAGAAAAGTCTTTAAACACTCTTCCGATTTCTCGGGGATAACGTGAAAAGGAGTCCACTTCAGGAAAAGGATGTATGCTTTCCTGTTCCGCTGTAGAAGAAACTATTTTATATTAGCTTGTTTTGCTCTCATCTTCACATTAATTTTTCTCTCAGACAGTTCTCATTTTAACATGTAATTTTTCTCTGAGACAACTGCTCATGAAATTATGTTTCTGCAGAAATTAAAGGACCTTCGTTGCCAGTCATAATCTGGAGCCTATTTACCTTGCCTAAGAGTAAAATCATAGAATGGTTTTAGCTGGATCACGTAGTCCAATTCCCCTGCCATAAGCAGGGACATCTTCAACCGGGTTGCTCAGAGCCCTGTCCTACCTGACCTTGAACACTTCCAGGGATGGGGGGTCCACCGCCTCTCTGGCCAACCCAGTGCTTCACTACCCTCACTGCAAAAAATTTCTTCAATGTCTCTAGTCTGAATCAACCTTCTTTTAGTTTTACACTATTACCCCTTCTCCTATCACTACAGGCCCTACTAAAAAAATCTGTCCCCATCTTTTTTTGTAAGACCCCTTTAAGTACTGAAAGGTGGCAATAACGTCTCCTTGACACATTTTCTTCTCCAGGCTAAACAATTCCATCTGTCTCAGCCTTTCCTCATAGCTGAGGTGCTCCAGCTCTCTGATTATTTTTGTGGCCCTTCTCTGGACCTACTGCAACAGGTTCACGTCTTTCCTATACCAGGGACTCAAGAGCTGGATGAAGCACTCCACACTGGGTCTCGCAAGAGCTGACTGGAGGGGCAGAATCACCTCTGTCACCTGCTGCCCACGCTGCTTTTGATGCAGCCCAGGACATGTCCAGCCTCTCATCCACCAGCACCCCCAAGTCCTTCTCAGCAGAGTTGCTCTTGATTTGTTCATTAGAAATATGTCAGCCCCAGCCACTCATCAAGCTTGTCCAGGCCCCTCTGGATGGCCCCAGTTTTCAGGTGTGGCAACTGCACCACTGAGCTTGGTGTCATCTGCAAACCTGCTGAGTTAAATTTTAAGTGCACAGAAATTTAAGTTTGTCTCTACTTCTTTGGACTTTCCAAATCTCACTTGAAAAACCTGCAAATTTGGAGGCTTTTTCAATTTTATCCTAGAAATGTTGATTCTGTTGTATTTATACTACTAAATGGCTAGACACTATGCTCTATAAAGTCTGTTCAACTGTATTATCGTTCATTCACAAATAAAACATGCATGCTGCCTTTGAGCTAAAACATTCCTAATGTACCTTTACTATTCTTTTTCAGAATATTTTATTGTCAACAGCATACATACCCTGCACATTTTTAAACTTACAACCAAATGCAATTACTGTTGTAGTAAACAAACTTTTTTTTACATTAAAGTATTTAATTAGCAAAACAATCATTATTATCGATGTAACAAACTGAAAAATGCAGCAACTTGATACAAGACTGAGGTAACAAAATACTTTGCCAAAAACCTAGATTCCAACACCAGAGTTCTTACAGGTGAGACAGTTCACAAGAATTATAGAAAGAATCCTTTACACAAATGGCATGCAGTGGACTGCCGGAAAATACAGCCAAAAATAGTGCAACAGTTTCCACACAAAACAAACCAAAATGTTGAAATTGGTTAACATTATAATGTGACAAGTCAGTCTCAATTTGAAAACTAGTCTCTTTGCCTCATTTTAGTGCTATTTGGAAAAACATGCATTTTGGCACTGAATTTCATCAAAATTGCACATTTAATAAATTAATAATATTACCTACAGCTTTTATATCTTCGTAATTCTGAAAACAGTAATTTTGACATAATGTTTACTTTTACAAAATGATGGCAGTTATTCTCTTTGATGGAGGAAAACTTGTACGGTTTGTGATATTTTTTGTGAAAATGCTGCAATAATCAGTAGTGATAGGCAATATATTGTATTTCAATAGCAGCTTTCAATTAACCATAGAAGTACCAGATAATAGCAAATGGTATCAAATGGCATCATAACACGTCTAATCAGCAGCTACAAACTGTTTAATACTTAAAGACTAGTTTAAAATTGGTTTAAGATGTTTTACTAGTATTCTTACACTGCCATCAATCTGAATTTCTCAATACTGTGCAGCAATGTCACAACTGTGCTATACTGAAAAGATGTTTAATCTCACTGATGACCAATCACAGAAGTCCATAGGTGCAGAATAATTCAGACTATATCACAGTCTAGCAGTCTGAAGTCATTTACTGGTGACTGGTTACCACATTCAAAAGCTTCCACACCATCTCTAATGGTCTTAAATGCTCTGCCCTTGCAGAAAATTATCTTTTTCCTAGTTCAAAGTTGTCTTAAGTTAGCAAAAGAAGAGAAAAATGGTATAAATATATTTTGCCTTACCACTCTTTTCACATGGTTCCTCAGTTATCAAATAAACTTTGTCAGTTTACATACACTTTCCCATGTCCTAGGATCTAAATGCAGTTGTCATCAGGAACTGGATTTTTTAAAAAGCTGGTATGTTTTAGGCTTTCAGGATTGTAACATAAACTCTTAAAAGAACAAAAAATTTACTTTTGACCTCTGTTCAACAATACAGGTATTTTTTTCTCCTTGTTGTTAGAGAATTTTCAAAATGAAAATGTAGAAAATCATGGAAGTCCACAGAATACATACTGCTAATGCCAGGGCGCTTGTTCTAGTAGAGGTTCTGTTCACTTAAACGGACTTCCACGGTGTTCTTGGTTTGTAAGCTAGAGGCTGACTTGCTCATTTCTCCTCTACACAATCTCAGGAAATTCAGAAGAGGTTTTCTGGTGATTGAAGTCTGAATAATGATGCCACATGGCAAGAGTTTCAAACAGAAAAAGTGATGAATTTAACATATGAACAGAAAAAGATTCTGACTGCAGGAGTGCCAGGGCACAGCAGGAATACAGCATAGAGAGAGTTCTTTCAGAAGAGAAGGCCCAGTTACACTTTGTTTGTTTGTTTGTTCGTTCTCTGGATATGGGTGTGGAGGCTTACTGGTACTTGCTCCACTGTTAGACAGTCTTTCACTGCCATCATGATTTTATAATAGCAGTACCATCTACCAGTACTAATGACCTGAAGTTGCAACATATACTGGAACTGAGTGGAGCCATGTCGTCCACAGAAGGACAGAACAGAAACAATGATATGGAATCATTCTGAGGAGCCAGGACCGTGTGATACATAACACCTGATTATCTGCTTCCCTGTACTAAGGGATTTGAAATGAACAACATTCAGATTGAGCCAAAACACCAAATTTATGAGCAGCTATGCCACTGGTAAAAGAATGAAAGACAAATTTCACCACAACATAAATTTAAACAGCCTTTAATCCATTACCAGGGTGTTCCTGAGTAAAATAGCTGAATGAAAAAGAAAACCAACTGTCCTGTGCCAAAATACATTTTCCCCAAGTAGCTCAAATATAAACAGCAGAATTGTCCAGAGATTTGATAGAAAATTTGAGGCAGCCACATTGCCAAGCAACTCAGTGCACTTAAGATTATAAAAATGTTGTTCCACAATTTTCTATTCTAATTGACACTTTGGAGCAAGTTAACACTGTCAGTCATTCTGTGCATTAGAAAGAATTGAAACCCAACATGGGCCAAATATTCTTCAGTCACACAAAGCAGCTTAACAATAAAAAGAACCATTTAAAAAAGAATAGGCAGAAGATATGATGCTCAGTTTGTGGTCAAATATCAGTTCATGCAGTCTCCGACCACAAATAGTTGAGGGCTCTAGAATCCTGCACGAGTCAGGATTAATCTTCTGTCCATCTAACTTGTCTGATTTCACTCAGTGCATGAGACTTTATCTGGTCCTAGGGACAACATTCACTTTTTGCTTTTAAAAGCTGTGTCAGAATCACTTTCAAGTTAATAGCAAAGTGGTAAAATATCTGTGGCTGGCTCATGTCAGGAAAACCATTCTCCTCTTCCTCCTTAGAGAACAATAGCCTGTTCCTTCAGTTTGGCACTTGAAGTCACACCAGGTAGGAGAGGAAATTATTCGAATGACATTAGATTAGCAGGTACCTAGAAGAGATTGTAAATTACTCATCGCATCATTACATTTGGGAAAGATCTCTAAGATCACTGAGTCCATCCTAGTATGGTTGCTTTCATTTTCCATGAGACAGTCCCTTCTGAAGAAGAGATGAGGTTATCTTGCTTGAAGCAGCTGAGAGAAGAGGTTAGATGCTCTTAAGGTAACCAAACTAATAGCTAGACCTGCACAAAACCTGATTTGTTGGGAATTTTCTAATTTTAAATTATTTTTCTTTCTCCTATTGAAAAAAAGGATTGCCGTACAGAATGAGGAATTATGTCTGCCCCTACAGGAATGTGTGTGCACACATTGAAAGAGGAACCTTTTTGAGTAAGGATTTTCTGGAAAATAGGAAAAAGTTGGTAGAAACAGTTTTCACAACCTTACCTGAGGCTTGTTGCTTTTGCACGCGTCATCCAAATGTTTATGCCACAATATTGCATGAAACCTTGAACCAGTCTGAAACTTGTAAACATTGCCTACAAAAACAGGAAAATGAAAGACTCTGAATTTGCACACAGATATGCAGTTTCAAAGGACTCTGATTTCTGTGCAGAAGCCAAAGTCCTGAAGTAAACTCTTAAATTAATTTGCACCTCAAATGCTCAAACATGATGCTGCTAATATAACAGAGCCCATGTGAGGCATGTTACCCAGCAATCCTTGGGTGAAAAAAGTATGAGAACATATGTGGTCTCATAGGCAGAAAGGCCAAATTACAGCCACAGAAAAGACCATGTAGGTCAGATTGAATTTAATCCTGGCTTTCTTCTCATCAAGGCTTCTGATATAGTTTTTCATATTTGTAAACTTAGTTTTCTTCAATGTCCTAGTGCAAATTGTTTCCTGCAATCAAATATTTTGTGCATTTTAGTTAGCACTCAAAAGATGCACTTCACACAGTAGATACAACTCCATATTCTGCATCAAAGCTGAAAGCATGAAAAATGAAGAAAGCCTCAAGAATCTGTAAGCAACCACGCAAAGTGCAAAATAACTCCAGAAGTTTTCTTATCTTTTGAAGTTTTTGGAGTTTAATCAAGGGAAAAGAGTTATGGCACTGCAAAATTAATTATTAAAAAGTATTTAATAATTACTTAGCAGACTTATTTTGGCAAATGGTTTGATATTTTAATTGGCCTCAGTGTAACTCAAGATTTGATACTGACTGATTTTAAGGAAGCTATTCAGGGACCTGGAGATCAGTGTATGGAGACACATGGACATGCTGCAATCTCACTGGTTGGGGAATTTCTGCAAAACTTACAGTAACTGTCAAAATAAAGCAATCTCTCTGTAGGCACCACAGAAGCACTACAGCATATTGTAGAAGTATGTTCAATTTAATTTGTACCTTCCCTTGAAAATTCTGTATTGAAGAGCTCCCTCTTCAGTCTTTTATGAGTGCCACTGCAAGTTCTGTAATCTACAAGCTCATTAATATGTATTAATCTACTTCCTGTCACAGCAATGTAATGCAGACATTGTCCATCTTGCAGTATCTACCTTTGTCAGGGTTATTCAGCTGAAAAATATCAGGATGCTCTGGGTCGTCAGGCAGTGCCACCATCCAGCCCACAATGGAGACTTTTTTCCCAGGTGTAGATTTATACTGGAAAAGACAGGCAAGTCAGTCATAGCTGAGACTGTAGCAGAGATTAACTTTAGACTGTCAAAGTTGTGCAGAAATATGGCTTAGCCTGGAACAGAAAGTACACTTTGGATGCCCTTCCAGATCTATTTATGAGTATTCAATTTTTGTTTTTAGAATAAATTTAAAGCTTACATGCTTTCTTTCAGTGCCTCTTAAAGCTTTTGCTCCAAAGTACAGAAGAGTTGATCCTGAAAGCATGACCCAGTATCTAGTCCATGAGGAGAGCTGAAAGAAAAAGGAAAACAATTAGGAAAAACTCCGTATATCTCTGACATTTCAAAAATCTATTCACAGGCAAGTCAAAGTGCTACCCAATTAAATTTCAGAAGAAAGGAATGGAGATAAAGCGTGTCTCCTGGTGTAAATCAGCCCATCTACCTAAATTTTGACGGCTGGCTGTGAATACAATCCGTCTTAGTTGGGAATCTCATAAAAGTGTCAGTACTGATGGTTTCAGAGTAGAATAGTGTGTTGCCCTCTGCTGGACACATCTTAAACTTTTGATTAAAAAAAATTTATTGAGTTGACAACTCGGCAATTCTTCAAATCTTTTAGCTCTGAACTAAACTGGGTTGCATGTGAAATACATCAATCAACTCTACAGAAAACAAAGAAATTATCAAATGCAGAGGACTAGAACCATGTGAAACCCAGGAATTCAGGTTAACTACAAACTGCCATGACTTTGGTGCTATGGGTGGCTGCCCTGCAGCTTTCCATTTTAATGAGATACCACAAAAGCACCAAAATATATTGTAGAAATATGTTCAACTGAATTTGTACCCTTCCTTGAAAATTCTATATTGAAGAGCTCCCTCTTCAGTCTTTTATGAGTGCCACTACAAGTTCTGTAATCTACAAACTCGTTAAAAGTTATTAATCTACCTCCCGTCACAGAAATGTAATGCAGACGTCGTCCATCCTGCAGTATCTACCTTTGTCAGGGTTATTTAGCTAGAGAATATCAGGATGCTCTGGGTCATCAGGCAGTGCCACAAGATTTATTTCTGCCCTCACAACACTGCTTGCTGGTTACACAATCGCTTCGCTCCTGCTCTGCTGTTACAGCTAGAAACGTGACTTGCAAACGCAGGGAGAAGCAAAACTGCTGCAGATCAAATGACGCACAAAGGTTACAGCCTTGTTATAACTTTGATCAGAAGATTACAACTGATAAAACTGTTGTTTTGTGTGGTATCAAGCTGCAGGTTTAATCTAATCCTGAAAATTAAAACAGCCACTAATTAATTAGGATCATAGGAATAATTATAATTAGAATCACTTACAGTAGGTTTCTTGCCTTCTTTGAGCAGTGTTTTTCTTCTTAAAGGCCCTTCCATGGTAATGACTCCTGTGGACCCACCTGCTGTGCAGCTGCACACGCCCGTTGGGCTGGAGAGACAAAGCATTCCTCTATGTATTAGAGCAGACGAATAAGGACGATAAGTAAGCAATATAATTTAGCTCTAAATATATCTATCCTGCATTGCTTTAAGTATACTGTATCATCTGAAATGTGACTCTAGAATATGTATTTTCCTAACCTAGCTATCAAATAGGAACCGGGATCTTTCAAAAATAGCAAATCAACAAAAGGTTTTATTCTGGAGGCTTAGACATGAAAAAATAAAACAGAATAAATACTGAAACCCAAAGTCAAAGTGAAAACAGGCAATTTTCTTTTTTATTCTGGTAAATTATGGAAATTACCTGAATTTCTGGAAATTTATGGCTTACAATTTTGGCAGTAAGAGCTCCCACAAATGTTATTTTAAATTAAATGAAAATACCTTGCCTAATTGGAAAAGAGTTGGGAAAATAAAATAAAAACATAATTAAAAAAAAACCACAAAAAAGTTAAATAATTTATTGCAGAGATTACAATAGTTTTTCTTTTTCCAGAATGAACAAAAAACTTCCCACATACAACAGTGAGAAAGATACAACTGATCGAGCCCAAGTACAAGCAAAGTTAGAAATGCAAACAGCCATTAATAACGTCTCAACCAACTATTGATTGGTAGGTTATCTGCTGCTACCTTCTCTTCATTGCCATGTGATCACATCCCTGATGTTCTTATATAATGAAAAGGACGTGCATGATCTACCTTTCAGTTGTGAAAGGAACACTATTCTGTCTACAAACAAGTATGAACTCCTGCTGGTGCCAAGTGATATGCACAACCACATCTAGAGAAGAACAGCTCTTCCAAGCGGCACGTGCATCTTCTTCCATTGCATGTGCCTGCCTGGTCTCTGCTAATATGCATTCTTGCCAATTCTATATTTGACAGACGCAGTAGGAGGTTTCAGAAAAGGGAGAACAACCACAAGCATTAGAATTATTTGACAGTGGATAAACATAAGAAATGTATTTTCGGGAATAATTCTTCTTTGCGGCGGTAATAGGTTTTTCACATTTTATCTTCTTACCTATTGTATTTCTAGCTTGTGTATGTTTTTGAAATAGATCTACCATTATCATGTTACGAAAGTATTTTCCAGGAGCAAGTACAATAGCTTAAATACTGTTCCAAAATGTATTCCTTTATGAATTGATAAAGTATGCATTTTTACTCCTGTCTAACCTCTAACCTGTACTGCTATGAGATGTTACTAGCACAGGTAAAGCAGCTATAATTAGATTTATACATTGTATCAATACTTGTACAATGGCTGAAGCAAACTAACTTAAACGAAATAAAATCTGAGTGGATTTAAACTGCAACTAAATCACAGTATTTGCAGAATACTGATTCAGGGCCCTGTTTTCTTACCTGTTGAAACACATGTCATCATTTGCCAGCATCACAGAATTTATCAAGTTCAGGTCAGGTATACATGAAAGGAATGATTTTTATCCCTCAAACCATATAAAATTTTCTGTGTCACCTCTCTGTGTTCTGTAAATGGATTACCTGCTTCTGGAAAGTCCACGTCTTTGTGACTAGCAACACTGTGAGTGCCTGCTACATATGGCTTCCAGATGTTCCCTCTCTTACTTGAGGTACAAGGTAATACCCTTTTACTGAACAAAATCAACGCACCATACCATAGCTCTCTGACACGAACAGATGTTATGGGTAGCTGTCCTGTAAATCAGGAAATAGACTGTGGGAAAGGGTCAAGAAGAAGGTATCCTTCTAACATCGTTACTTGTCACAGGAGTCAAAGATGGCCTTTCATGACAAAGCTGCTTCTGTAAAGGTTTCATAAAACCTAAGTAAAGACTAGTTTTCTGCAAGAAATCATTAGTTAAATCAATAGCTAAACTGAATTTCATCTGAATGGGCCATAACCCTGCTTTAGCATTAACACGAATTTTTACAAGCAGGAGGGGGAGACTTTTTGAGTTGTTACAGTCATACAAGGATATTTGGACACAAAATACACTACACTAGGAAAGCGTAAAGACCCAAATTGAAGTGTAGCACCATACACTGAAAGAGGTAGACCCCAAACTGTACCTGTAGACACAGCTTCGACTCCTAGGGGAATTCCGGATCGGTACTCTCCAGTTAGGCCCCAGCGTGGCATATAAACGGCCCCTGTTTGTGAATGCAAACATCTGATGAGGGAAATTCTAGTTTGAGACTTCAACAGTTAGGGTTCGGTACACATGACAGAGACAGTTCCCAATCTTTTCAGGTCCAATACCTTTACAGTGCTTTATTTCAAAATGTTTGCCATTTTTTCCCTAACTAATCAATAATTTGATAAAAGTAACTATTGATTTAGGGCTTACCTATGTTAGGGATCATTTGTGAATTTCTTAGCTAAGTCTGTAGAGTGCTCAGTGAGTGTACATGAAGACTAACTCACCTTTCAAGCCCTGACGGCAGCTCCTCACTAAATTCTGAGCTTTCACTGCTATCTAGAAAGAGAGTAGTACAGAGAAGGAGTAAGAAAACCACCCATGGGAAAATACAAAGCCAATGTATGTGGATCACCAGAATACTCTTTTATATAGTACCGTGGACACTGCTTACTCAAATCACGTTTTGAAGTAGAAGTGTTTAGAGTTCATGGTAAAATCTTTAGTTGGGAGAGGCTTGCATGAGCCGCTTCATTTATAGCACCTCACTCTTAACTCATGTTACTGCTGTGTTTTAATACCATTACTTTAATTTTCATCATGCTTTTACTTCAGAAGCTGAGCAGTTCAGGAACATAAAATCCAGCTCCTTTGTAAGACAATATGTCTACCACAATATCTGTAAGTTGATTGAAGTTATTAGATATGGTATCATGGTTTATTTTCAAGAAGCAAACACACCTCTAATAAAGGATATGGCAGCTGTATGCTGCTGCTAGCAGTTATTAAAAATACATATAATAGTATTCATAACTAAAGTTCCTATTTCTCCTCCAAGACCATCACCAATTTGTCCCTCCTTTTCTGGCACAACTATTTAGCTCACGGTTTTTATTTGCCCAGGACTTATCTTCTAATGCTCAGTTTTAACACAGTGAGCTGGGCCTGTATTTCCAGAAGTGCGAAGATCATCTCAGTGTCTAACTTTTGGTCAAGTAATGTGCTATCTTTCACAGTCAATTTCCTATTCTAGGAATAGCCTGAGTCTCTTACAAGGTGGCTTTGTCTTGCTTAGAACACAGATTCTTGATCACTTTTTTGATACTATAATAATTGTTTTATTAATTGTAATACCATATTGTGTTCATTTTACGTTTCTTTTTAAGTCTCAGAGAGTCTTTAAGTCTCAGACAGCCAAACAATTACCCCATCTTCTAAAACATATCGTTAAAATTAAAGTTTTCTTCGTGTAAATGTAGCTTGTAAAATATATATCCACTTTTCCCCTGGTGAAAGCTGACAAACACTTTTTGTCACACACCGAGCATCTGCAAAACCAATCTTCCTTCATGCCACTTTTACCAAAAGCATCAGTGGATAACTGAGGAAAGCTGAGGTAATGTTGACCAGGTAGCAGTTCTGATCTTGGCCTTTCCATGAAAACAATCAGTCTTTGCACTTGCACGGGAACTAATGATCTTCCTAATTCCCTACTTTCAGATATCTGTGAGTCTGCAGCGCCCCGGGACAGGAGCAGGGGTGTCACTCCCCACGCAGACGATACCTATGGAGAGGCCGTTGGCAAGGCGCGTGCTGGGTGCATGGCCACGCGCTGGGCTGTGGCACTCCAGGACACTGTCATCCAGCAGGTGCCGTGGCCGCTCCGTCGGGAAGGTGGCGCTTTTGCTCTCCACGACGCTCAACTGACACATCATACTGGAACACGGAAGAAGAGAAAAACATTAAACCCTTCT
Source organism: Mystacornis crossleyi (assembly GCA_013400655.1). NCBI lineage: Eukaryota > Metazoa > Chordata > Aves > Passeriformes > Timaliidae > Mystacornis > Mystacornis crossleyi. The sequence goes on along the minus strand of VYZQ01015703.1, from coordinate 9,425 downwards.
TATGTCATCTAACAGCAACCCTTGGCTCACATTATTTCCACTCAGCCTCTGCCTCATCAGCAGGTTATTAAGGAGCAGGCAATTACACACTACCACTTACTGTACATATGCTTCTCTACTACCAAAACAAGTTTCAGATTTTACTTCTCTTTGTCGGAAACAATTATTAAATTTCTGCAGCTGGGAAGTTGTAAATGTTTTGACTCCTCTCCATACATAACCACAACACCCCTGGTGGCAGCAAAAGCAGAAACCCAGAAAAAGGAGACACACTGGGAATCCAATGACCAAAGTGGATAAGCAGTTTTCAAGTTTTGCCAGTGCCTGGCACTAGCAGAGAATAGGGTCAGCAAAAGTAACAAAAGTGTCAAGAGAAAACCTAGAGAATACACAGCAAAGCCTGAAACACTCTTGCAATACAAGAAATGGAAAGGACAAATACTACCATGTTCTGCTGCTACCTTAAATTTTTTATGATACATGTAACTGCCTGAGCATGAGACAGCTGGGATTACGCACTTGTTTCCCAGGCTGTGACTCTTCCGGTGCCTTGGTACAGGAGGTGTAGATAGACTTGCTGCTACTGAGGCATCAGGACATGTGGGTCTCCTGCTGAATTTCATAATTGCTGACATGTCAGACGGACCTGAAAGACAGAGATTATTTAACACTGAACTGATGCAGATCCCAGAAATTTCATTGGCTGGTGTGTTTAGGCACTGATTAAAATTAATTTTTACAGATAACCAACGGCACCATTTCTGAAGCACTGTTTCTTGCACATTAGGGTTACACCAATCATTTCTGTTATAAATTCATCTCCATAATCTTGAACTCCCTGGAAGTAATTTTTAAAACGTTTTTGCTCATACTNGATAGACTTGCTGCTACTGAGGCATCAGGACATGTGGGTCTCCTGCTGAATTTCATAATTGCTGACATGTCAGACGGACCTGAAAGACAGAGATTATTTAACACTGAACTGATGCAGATCCCAGAAATTTCATTGGCTGGTGTGTTTAGGCACTGATTAAAATTAATTTTTACAGATAACCAACGGCACCATTTCTGAAGCACTGTTTCTTGCACATTAGGGTTACACCAATCATTTCTGTTATAAATTCATCTCCATAATCTTGAACTCCCTGGAAGTAATTTTTAAAACGTTTTTGCTCATACTTTGCCGATGAACTACAAAAACTCTTGGCATCCTTACAACAGCTGGATGTGCCAAAGTGTAATATGCAGAGCCAAAAAGTCAGTTTGTACTTCAGGTGTGAACAGGAACGTTCACACGTTTTGAATTTTGTTCACAACTTCATATTGAGAATAAACTGTAAACAATCTGCTCACAGTGACTCACAGCTTGAGCACGTAAGAGAAGGCAGGGGCTTTTCATATACCTAATGGCCAGACAGATGCATTACTTCTCAAACATCTATGAGCTCTAGAGATGTCTCACTGCAATCATTCTTCTTCTCAATTTACAGATTTTATGTGGCCTCAAAGAAAACATGGACAAACTGGTTTTGTTCCAGCTCCTTGATGCTGTTCGCAAAAAAAAAGCAGTGAACACAGTGAATACAGTGGAAAACAAGGCCGATCATCATCCTCAGTAAGTGCCAGGCTATTCTTGGCTTCACAGGAAACAACTGAGATTTCACTTTTAAACATGTAGCTGTGGCATTGGTGCTTGTGATGAAAGTGGGAACAGTGGTCATGAAAGTCGCCATCTGCCCCGTATCTTTCTCCTTGGGGCAGTCCAGGTACTGGCAGAACAGACTTCCCTCTACATTACAAGAATCACTTCTGGAGGCTCCAGCAACCTCAGCTTAGTCAGCTTCTGGACTCTAGCCAAAATTCACCCGTTAAGGGGTTGACACAAGAAGAAACTTTGTGATGTGAAAAGCCATGTACAATCATCATCAGAATCTCTACAAACGTGTCTGGCATCAAGTAAGTAATAAACTGAAACAGAGAAAACCCTCAAAAATAATCCAAAACATCAACATTCCACAGCACAGTTTGACGACAGGATGTGAACATGAACTTCTAACAGAAATGGTTCTGTGAGACAAGACTGCCCAGGGAAGTGGTCATGGCACCAAGCCTGTCAGAGTACAAGGTGAGTCTGGACAACACTCTTAGTGATATAATTTGGTTTTCTGTAGCCCTGCAAGGAGCAGGAAGTTAGACTCAATGATCCTTATGGGTCTCTCCCTACCTGAGACATTCTGTTTCTATTTGTTACATAGGCTACTCTCTCTATCCTGAAGCACAGAAGGTATCAACTTCTTCTGCCTTAAACTGAGGATTCATGAGACCCAAGAAGAAATAGGAGAAGCAGTAATGAGTTTGTCTCAGTAAGAGGCAAGAAAACCCCCCAAATAAATGCAAGATGCTTTACTGTCCATACTCACTCTACAGTATAGATTTATATCAAGTTGTATGAAACACAAAAATTAATTCCAAATTACTTGTATTTTTATTTCCCCATAGCCTAGACTCTGGAATCTCACCGTGAACTGGGTTGCAGCTAGGACCCATATTGCAATGGGTTTTCCCTAGCAGTGAGGGGAAAAGATTTAATCCAGAGTGTTCTCCACATTGGAGCAAAGAGTTCATTTTGCTTCTTAATTAATGACAGGAGCCCCAAGACAAGCAAAAAGACAAAACTTCTTTTAGTAATACAGAGAGGAGGGACAAGTTTGTCAGAGGAACTGTCAGCAGTATTATCCATCAGATCATCAGTTTAGAAGGAGCACAAAGACACATCCATTTTTAAGCTTGTTTTCTGCCTCATTCATATATACCATCAGGACAGTATTTTTGCCTGCCTGACTTTGTTATCATCACACAATTGAGAATTCGTGAAACACAACAGTCATAGCATCAGTCACTGGCATATGCAGCTTCAGAGGAGGTCTTACACTTAATGGCCACGTGCAGTTTTAAAAAAAGCACTTTCAGTCACTGCTTCATCCAGAGATTCATCCAGAGACACACATCTGAGAGGCTGAAGAGTACCCTGAAAGGGGGTACGAAATGATGTAGTATGCCTAAAAGGATTCCACATCTCAGATTATAATATAATATTAGGGAATAATATGAATAATATGAAAGTAATATTAGGGAATAAAATTTCAGTTTACATAAAAATATTGCCAGGCTTAAGGTGCGATGTGTCAAGGGTGACAGAGTTTGTGGAAATAGGTGTAAGAGTGTTACAACTTAAGACAACAGTCCAGCTTGGCCTCCTTGCTATTATATATGGCAGTCACAATGGCTTGCATCAGTCCTGTGAAAGAAGGAAATGGACCTGGGTTGACAGACCACTGGACCAGGCTGCCTAGAGAGCCCGTGGAGTTTCCTCCACTGGAGGTATTCCAGAACCATCTGGACACAATCCTGTGCCATGTGCTGTAGGATGACCCTACTTGAGCAGGGAGTGTGGACCAGACGACCCATACTGGTCTCTTCCAACTGTGCTGTGATTCTGTGACTTATTCAAATTCCTAGTTAGGTGTCTTTAGTGAAGAACCCGATGGCAGAAAACAGAATGCTTTGTGGGATCAGATGAAAACAGAAATATCAACAGTTCAGGTATTATTACGTCTAGAGTGACCATTTTCAATGTACTTCTACATCCTCCTCATCTCCAAGGAAAAAGTTTATACAGTTTAGCTCTGTTGGCCCTGTGCTAAGCTAAAAAGAATTTGAACTCAAACACCTTTACAAAGTCTTTGCATCTGCTCTGCTCCCAAATGTCTATGAAGAAGAATGGTGAAGGTTATAGAGTTCCCCTCAGCCGACTACACTCAGTTCAGCAAGAAATCTGGGGTGCAGTATGTCAGCAAGAGTTATGGGGCAGAGGGCAGATGACCTCATTTCTGTAAAGAAGTAAGGGACAAAGAGAGCCCATGCCAAGAAGGATGCCAAAAAGGGTAAGCAGCGAGATGCTCACGAAAACTTCACAGATCAAGGGATGTTTATGGACATACCAGACTGCTGAGCAATTAGCTGGGGAAATTATGCCTGATACTGCTGATAACAAAATTCCAATAGTTAAATTCATTTGGGACTGAGGGTTTTTGCCCCTTTTTTCCAATAAGTGAAGTCATCTGCTACTGCTAACTCTTGTCTTTACTCTTCTGGCTCCACTCCTAGTGCATACTGTTACCATGATTGCTATTCTGTTATTTTGCCTTTCATGGAGACAAAGCACTCTTAGCAGGATTTTCCAGTCAGCTGGCAGGAACAAGGGTTAGTTTGGTTTTCATTATTTCTCAGCATCATTTTCAAGATTATGCTGACATGCACAGGAATGATGTATAAAAATATTAAAATGTTATTAAAAATTTGTTTGCGTTAGGGAACGTGAGACAACTTCATCAGAGCTAGCCGAGTGCTGTTCAGAGATCTGTGGCAAGAACATTTGGAAAAGTTTACACATATCCCAAAGGATCTCCCTGTTTTTTCCTTTGCATAATTTTTCCATGAATAATCCTTCAAATGTTATAAATGAATGTTACTTTTGCAATCCTTCAGTAAAACATGTGAACATTTACAGTCTCCAGAGCTTTTAAAAAAAGCAACAGGGTGAGGGAGTTACAGTTCACAATTTTTCTCCACTAAAAACCTATCAATAAACCAGTACTAGATATGCAAACTAAAAATTTAAAATGAGTTGCATATTATATGATGAAGAAATGAGTGATTTTTCAGGAAGGTATAACAGTCTCAACTATTCACTATTTTGGGTGAGTAGTTAAGAAGTAAAACTGATACTTACCAGCTCTGTTTCTAAAACTTATTAAAGACATTCCAAGCCACAGACTCTCTAGTTAAATCTTCACTGTAAATTTTAACTACTCTGTTTTCATTGTAACCAGTGTGTGATAATTAAAACTTTCAAAGAGAAAGACTTACTTACAAAACACACAATAAATAACTGTAGATTAATTCTGTGCACAGAATCAAGAATGACACAAAAAAAAATTATATCTAGAATGATGGCTATTGTAAAAGAAGAGTTTTAATTTTCAGAGTATTGCTTTACAATTCAACAAAAGCCTACTAAAGCATACAACGTGTAAGAGACATGTATGTTATAGCTGCTTCTCAGACAAGAACAAACTGAAAACAAGAATCTGAGTCCTTGACTGCACCTCCCCATGCTCCTCCAAGCTCCCCAAAAGCAGTCACACACACACATACACACACACACACACAAACACACACGTCCTTCTGACTGCACAGTAAGCACACCTGAGTGTATTTCCTTCAAATGCTTCTGGGATAGAAGTGATATTTTCAATTTCAAGTGTCACTTTTACGGAATCACCCATTGTCAGCATTTGTGTTACTTATTCTGCACCAGTGGAATGCACAAAATCCAGACCTACAGTTCAGGAAAAATGCTGAAGTTTTTGCAGTTGGATCTGCAAGGTAGTATATGGGCTTGGGTGACATCTAGATTAGCAATGAAGACATATCCACTGTGAGAGTATAGCTGCAGGGAAACTTTGAAGTTTGGGTTCAACCAAATACATTAACCAATCCATCAGAAACCCCCCAACTTTCTAAAGAAGCTATTTCAGGTGACAGCTGTGAAAAAAGAGTCAAGCAACCAAAACCAACTGAACCTCCAAAAAACAAGGCAGAAAAGCCCTTTGTCCTCTGGCTGGTGTATATTTGTAACATTCCTCAGGATAATAGCTTGGTAGTTAAAATAAGCGTCAATGAACTAGGACATTAGACTTGTTTTGTAAGGAAGTCACAGAAAGTAATAGAAAGCAATAAAGTTAAAAACTGAGCACAATCATTCTCTCCCTGGAAACTTTGTATTTGTTTTGATAGAATATTCTTCTATGATTTTTTGATGCTTTGGTATGTTAAGAAAAAACCCACAGTACACTAATTCCAGCTAGATTTAGTGGTTGATAACATGTGAATCCACAGATTTGTCTGGTATTGCTGTGTTTTAAAAATACTCCAGTGAGTTGTAAAAGTTTCTCAGGAAAGCATCACAGTGGAAGGGACTGGAAACCAGAAGTTTTCTGGATGGTCTGTAAATGTATGTGAAGAAAACTTAGTTCTTCCATTTCTACCTTAAGTCCTGTGTAAGAAAAGCAGACATGGTACACATGAAGCAATGACCAAGAACTTGCACAAGGATTAGACAATCCTCATTTCCACAGAATGACTGGCTGCTAAAGCACTTAACACAAACTATTTATTAGTTGCCAAAGCAACCAGTAAAACAAATGGCAAAACTGAATGTCAAACTCAGTGTTTACATGGAAAATGATGGTGTGGGGGTTTTGTATTCTAAAAGGCTGGAACTGCTGTAGAGATTTCACTAATGCAGTATAGCTATTTCAGAGGGTTACAAATGTGCTAACATCCCCAGTCTTTCTTCCTTCTGTTTCTACATTTGAAACTCCTATATATCACATACTCTACATCCAATAATTGGCCTCTTCTAATTAATTAAAATATATATTCTAAGTTCTTTATGAGCTAGCTTTCAAAGTTGAATGGACTTGGCACAATGGGCTGAATTTTACCCCAATAATAAAGAAGAGAATATACCTGTTTCAGATTAATTACTCCGCATTCCTGGTATGATGGTAACATAAAATCTTTCGTCTAATTATTCTCTCAAGAATTACACCAAGACCTACTTGGGGGGGGAAAAAAAAAATGGAAGGGGTGAGGGTTCATCCCTGACTACTGCATAACAAACCCCCAAAATAAGGGCTACCCACAGCAGAGGCCTGGTTGTTGCTAAAATTTAATGCTAGATGTTAACTTTAATGAAGGGGTTCATTAAAAATCACAAAATTGTTAAGACCAGTCTTTGAGTCACTTAGTATTAGATACAATTTTCTGGACATGGTAGTTATTTTAACATTATTTTAACTTTTCATACTGTTTTTCAAGACCGAATATGCTATATTTCAGAGAATATGATATATTTCAGAGAATGAGTAACCACTTTCTATATTCTGATTAGCACGTGCCCTGAACTTTTCCAAATAACACGATGAGAAAGAATATGTGTAACAGAACATTTCTCTACTAAGCTACACTTGGTGTGCAAATTCTGAGGCACTTCAGTTGCTTAGAAGGCTTACATTTACCATATATTGCATTAAGTATTTTCCTTTGTTCTGGGAAAATGTATTGAGTTATACCTTCCAAAACAACCTAACAGCCATACCATAAATGACAAGCACCTTTCAGCCAACACTGCAGGAACACAGATGTCTTTTACAGCTAATTCAACTGGAAACTGTGAACAGTTAGCATACTATAAGCTCTCCAGCTACATTCTCGCTCTCTCTCAAACCACAGCAAGGCAGAATGAACAGACATAAGTTGCTGCCAAGGAAGTTGTGTGAATCACACAGTTCCTGAAAGTATTCAACTAAACTGCTTAAAGCTCCTCCTTAAATGCTACTTGCGAGAGACAAGAATCTCTGCAGCATTATGGAAGACATGAAATCTTCCTGTGAAAGCACTATTCACAGTTACATATGCATTTGGTAATTAAATGAGACCCTCTTAGCCATTAATATACAAAACATAGCTTGTTGTGAGACAGTCCCTTTAATCAGATGCCTGCCTCCTGTTTGAATTTACTGGAAAACTTGTTGGCAAAAGAAGTGGAAAATGGACACATGGTTTTCTCCAGCACTCTGCAAACAGAAATGCTGGAGGATTTAACTGTTTTTATTGAGCCTCACACTCATAAAGATACTTCAAGGGGAAAAAAAGAAACTCACAAAGTCCCTGGCTACAGTAAACGGTTAGTATTCTTTTGAAAGAGAGAAAACTGAGTAGAAGATAAATTCACAGTGCTGGCAAGTAAAATCCATTTCTATCATCAACACATCCAGTTGCATTTTAGAACACAAAGATGACACTATTCCCTGCACTTAATCCTTAAAGACTTCGGAATTATTACCAGTGACATTGAGCTTTTTTTTTTGGCTCTGGAAACTAAGGAGGCAGCATGTCACAGGCAGAACTACACTTAATGCTATTAGTAATGTATTAACTTCTGGACTATCGAGACAACTGAACTGATGACTGACCTTACAGACTAAGAACCTTTATTTTAACTTAAAATCACTCTTATCAGACTGCCATGTCTTAAACTATTGACTGGAACATTAAACTACTGCCCGAAGTATTTTGAGATCCTCTATTATCATTGTATCTTACCGACTGCAAAGGACTTACTTCTGGCACACAATGTCCAAAGTGGAATTAATCTCAAGGTATAATCTGAATCCAAATAAAATTGACAGCAATACCTGCAAATGCACTATTTTTAGTTTTCCATGTTCAAATATCTCATTACTGATATTTGAGTATTTTAGTTCAGAATTATTCAAGACTAACTATATGGCTATACTCCTATTTATTAATGTTGTGAAATAAACAGTAAGTTATTGCCCTCATGCTTAGTTAAATTTCAATTTAAATTCATGCTAACTTACTTAATGAACCTCCTCCAGGAATAAAGTTTTCAATAAGGTTTATTTTCAGTAAAATGTACCAGATTCCATTTAGTAGCATTTTTGCAGCCACACAGGTGCAGCTCACTGAAAAATTCCTGTGGGTATTACAAAATGCTGATGGCATTCACTGTCTAACTGGCAGTAAATGAGAACTCTCTAGCTGAGCAAGAAATACAGGAGTCGACAAATGGGTCAAGCTTTCGAAGGAAATACTAACAGAAGAATGGAGCAATAGGAATGACTCAGCACTTGGTTTCTAGGCATCACATTAATTCTCACTGAATAAAGCAACCTTACAGAACACTTAGGGACACTGAGGATTCAGAAGGGAAAATTCACCCTCTCCTAATACTGCCAGATACTATAGGATCATATATTCAATGAAGTAGGTACTACTGAACATAGTCCCAATCATTTTTTGTGGACTCCAGCTGAGCTCACTGCGGTATCATGCTGCATTATTTGCCTTCCACTAGAGTTCTAATACAGTACTAATAGAGTTCTCAGCCCTTCATTAAGACTTACAGAGTACTGGCAATGATCACATACTATGCTGCTATGACTGAAGCTATATTCCATAATCATACAAATGAAGCGTTAACATCAAAGCCCAAGAATTGAGCATGTAGACATAAGCAATACAAAGCAAAAGCCAAAAAACAAAGAAGTTTACTTGTAGGTCTGCTTTACGTATGTAAGAAAGATGTAATCATAGGAAAGGCAATAACTTAGTTTCAAGTCTCGAGTATGAAAACCCAAATCCTCAAAAAAGCAAAAGAAAATGTGACATGAGGTGGTGGGTTGACCTTTACAGGCTGTCAGGTGCTCACCGAGCTGCTCTATTACTCGCCACCCTTCACAGGACAGGGTAAAGGATAAAGGCAATTTAATTTA
>VYZQ01015700.1:20424-39988 GCA_013400655.1 Mystacornis crossleyi | reverse complement strand
TTTTTCTCCTGGCCCTGATTCCTCTGCATACTTCCACCCTGGCTGCCCATCCCTCTTGGCATGCCTCCATGGACCCACCACCCAGCCCCTTTGCCCACCCACTGCCAACTTTCTTCTCAAACCAAGCTCCTGTTCAGATCTGGAGAGCCTCTGCTCTCATCTCCTGCAATATGTTCTTAGTCCAGGTATTGTCCACCTGCTCTCACTCCCAGTTCATCCTCAGTCAAACTCCTTCTTCAATCCTGACCATCACAGCCACCACTGTGCACCCCAGACATACCGCACTGGCATAGAGAACGAGTAAGGCCATTGGTGAGTCTTGTCCAGTTTCCCCACTGCGCTCTCCTGTCTTCCCACACCCCTCTGTTGTCTCCGGTCTCAGGCAGAGACAGGAACAGCCTTTCTACAGTGCACGTCTACATTGTTCACTGCAAAATTCATCCTCAGTTGTGAGATCAACTAGTACCAATAAAATCTCTCCCTCTCTCCATTTGCCCCTCGAGGGAGTATTAGCCATTTTCAAGAAGCAAATACAATTCATTCAGGATGCATGTGTCTGTGTACACGTTTATTTATCAACACAGATTATGTGTATATAAGCATACTTGTTTCTATATGCACACATATGCATTTGTGCAAACAAAGATCACATCATAAGGGAAAACTGAGTGGTGCAGCAATTTTACTTTTTTTCGTAGCAGTAACACAAACACTTTACGTGTTGTAACACAAACAGTTTTATTGTAATATTTTGGGGTTTTTAATTGCAATTTTTTTTCCCCAGTAAGCTTCTGATGTTATAGCCATGATGGCATTGTGAGTATCAGTACCACCCTTCTGACCCGAGTGCATTATATGCCATTACAGACCAGCAACAGAACACTGCAGAAAACTGCTCCCTCCCTCACTCTGTCTACCATGCACAGAATTTTCAAACACCAACAACCCACTTCTGATTTATTGAGGTAATTAACTAGAAAAATGGGGCCACTTACTCTGCCTAAAAATCTCCATGTGCATAGCTTTAGAAGAGGAGAAGATTTTGCATTTTATCTTTAAAAAAAAAGATGCAATACAGCTAAGAAGATTTTTAATTAACAATTTCTTGACTCCCACAGCTATGGCCATACATTCCCCAAGTGGAAGCACATAAGCACATGGCGATCTGCAAGCAATTTCCCTCCTCTCCCCCATGAGCTTCAGATGTCAGACATTTCACGAATCGTATTACAGAATTAACAGTCAGGACATATTTTGCTCAAAAATGTATTGGAAAATTCCAAAGTATAGTCTCAACAGTTGGATAAACACAAAAATGCCCCAGGTACCTTATTTAGTTCACTTATTTGCAAATAGAAGTTGATATAATGAGAGACGGTAACTAATCCTGTCAGTAAGGCATATATCACAGGAAAACAGCATTTGAATGCTGTACTTAGGTGAACGTTTCAAAAGCTTTAAAGTGTGTACGATGAACACAGTATTAGGAGTGTCTTCTTCTCTTTCAAAGATTTTTCAGTTATTCATATTTGCTTCCCAGCTACTTCTTCTCCCTATTTTCCCTCCAGTGTTACAAGTCTATTGCACATGTTAAGAGAAACAGTCTTGTAATGGGATTCCCCACAAACATTCGTTCTCTCCAGCTTCATCTCCTTCTGCCACCAGCCTAGATTAACATCTCAGTTTCTCCATCTGAACTGATTTTACTTCTCCCAGCAGAAACTGCAGGTGATCTATTTCAGCAGAAAGCATGCTGCAGTCTGCACTCTTTATCTTTGGCTTTTCACTACCTGCAACAAGTCTCTACTTTTTTTCCCCTTCCTAGATGTGCTCCTTTACTCTTCTTCCAAAACTTGTCATCTCTGTTTTTCATTTCACTTGTACCTTTCCCTCCTTCTCTCACTCTGAGGTCTGCTCTGACTCTGCCCCTGCATTCAAGAGCATACGGGTCTTTTTCAAATCAGACTTTCTCATTGTCCATACTGGACTTAACAAGCTGCCACAATCAGGGAGCAACAAATCTGATTACTTGCAAATTTATTTTCCTAGGTCTGGGTAGTGATACTTTTCATGTAAATTTTATGAGCAGCACCTTTCTGTAATTCATACTACACTCTATGAAACAGCAATCTGATGGACTCTTGGGTCTGAAGTGAGTGCATATGAAAAGTGCAGTCTTTTACTAAGCAATCTTAGTAAGGACTAGCCTGAAACTAGATCTCTCATTATGAGGGGAATTCTGAAGTATCTGAAAACATTTTTATTTTTAAATTAAAAAAAAAAAAAAGCCCTTAAATATATTTCCCACAAAACAGCTGCTCCTCAATTTTATTTAGCAAATATCAAAATGAAGCCAGTCACAGCCTTCTCAGCTTGCCCACAGCTTTTCCAAGGATGCTGAGAAGGACTTAACAAGAGGGATGGTGGTGCCCTGTCCTCCTCGGGCAGATTTGCAGAGCAGCCTGCAGCCACCCCCAGCCACACAGACACTGTGAGCTGGGCGGTGGGTCGTGCGTCTCAGTGTGTCTCACAGGCAATCTCTGCCCGACCTCCCCCTGGAGTGCTCTCATCTGCTTTTCCCTCTCCTGAGCCTAAAACTCTGCTAAGCCCATAACAGATTTAATATGTATTAATTTAAGAGCATCAGTGCACTGCCTGAAAACAATGGTTTGATGCTTGGAAAATATATTCTTTTAATTGGTCTGTGGCTGCCTTTCTTAAATATTTATGTAAACTCTATTCTGTTCAAGGGCATAAGGGTTAAACCCAAATGAAGCTTCTAGCCTTGTATTTGTGTGAGTTCTCTCAAATGTAATCCTTGTCAGTTTTAGGCAAACGAACTAATTCCAGTTTTAGGTAAACCAAGAATACATTTTCATTCCGCAGTCACAGAAAGTAAAATATTATTAACTGAAGATCATAAGACGGAACAGTAACTGGGACACTGAAGATCTGAACATGTTTTAAATCCCTCTGCTATGAAATATGAAGTAGAAAATACAATAAAATTCTAAATTTTTTTAATTAAAGTGAGCAAATGTCAACTCAGGGACTGTAATCAGAGACATTAGAATTGCAAATGAATACTTGCTTCATTTTTTTCCTAAGTTGTTTCCTGCACAAAATAATATTTAGGTTATAAAGGATCATCTTTCTGAAGAATCCAAGACTTGGCTATTTATGAAAATATATTATCTTTTTATTTTCCTTTTTCAAAACCAGATACCATTCAACTTTCAGTTGAGTAATTTCACAGAATAATGGAGTAACTTAGGCTAGAAAAGACCTTTAAGATCATCAAGTCCAACTACTGGCCTAGCACTGACAAGTCCACCACTAAACCATGCCCCCAAGTGCCACTTCTGTGTAAGTACTTCCAGGGACTGTGACTCAATCACTTCCCTGGGCAGCCTGTTCCAACACTTGACTGCTCTTTCGATAAAGAAGTTTTCCTGACATCCAATCTATACCTCCCTTGTGCAGCTTGAGGCCATTTCCTCTTGTCCTACCTCCTCTTACTAGGGAGAATAGATTGATTCCCACCTGGACACAACCTCCATTCACAGAGCTGTAGAGAGCAATTAGGTCATTCATGAGCTTCCTCTTCTCCAGGTTAAACTACCTCAGCTCCTTCAGCCTCTCCTCATAGGACTTGCACTCCAGAACCTTCACCAGCTTCCTTGCCCTTCTCTGGACATGCTCCAGTGCCTCCATGTCTTTCCTGCAAACTAACTACAAGAGCCAAAAACTCAGCCAACCCATGATGAAAAAAAGGGTGAAACCAGGCACAGATCTGCTGGCTCTTTTCCCCCATTATTCCCTGCAAACAGAGAAGAACACTACCTGTGCGCCTGATCCATTAGCCAGCCATCCCAAGCCCTGAGGTGTCTCTCGACCGCCCTCAGACTTCTTGCTGAGACTTTCAGGCTGCCACCTGAAAAAGCAATAGTGGATGATAATCTGAAGGCCCTAAGAGGGTGGGACGGTTTCTCTTCCCATCTGTAAGCTGGGCCCCAGGAGGCAGCAGACTTCCCGAATAGGTGAGTCCAGTCTGCATGTTGGGCCTTCTGTTCCCATCAGAAGAGAGTTTCCTGCGACAACGACCTGTCTCCTTTCTGTCTGGAAGCAGTTTTGACGGAGGGCGTAGGCTTGACTTAACCTTGGCGACACCTCCAAGCCAGATGAACCCTCGTCCTCACTATTGTCCAGTTACACTCACAGAGCCTCAGCCCTGTTACGCCAGGCACCTGGGGAGGCGGGGCAGTCACACGGGTGATGTTCCTGCTGCACTGGGAAGGAACTTATCCCCACTGCTCCCCACCCTGTAAGTCACTGTGTTTAGTTCAGTCCCTGTGTTCAGAGAGGACAGGGAATTCTCTGTCTGTTGGGCCTGTCTCAGGGAAGACAGGATGAGATTCCAGTAGTCCATCTGTCTGTCTGTCTGTCTATCAAACTCCCTGATGCTCCTCAACCTGCTCACCCCCATCCCATTCTAATTTGAAAATCAGAAATTTTATTAATGAAGTGTTCAATATTTTTCAACCAGCTACTTCAGCTGGGTACCATTACAACTGTTTTGGACCCCCCCATAATTAAATGCTGATTCCCAAACAGCAGATGAGGCAGCTGTCTATACACGGGACACAAAATTCACAGAAGAGTCAAAACTTCGAGAAATCTTGAAAGTTTAAAACCTTTCTGTTGAAGAGATAATGAGCTTTAGAGGTTCTAACGAAAAGAACATGGATGCAGACGGAGAAGGAAACTAAGATTTAGAACACCTCATCCACATTAATCCATGGATGCAAACTCAAGACTACAGACTGATGACTCACCCATTCATCATTCCCCTTGCTGAATAGGTTTCAAGACTGGCTGCACAGCACTGATCTAGCACAGAAGGCTGTAGGTGTGGGTGTTTTAGAGTACATTCAAAGATGGACTCTCATGTGTCTTGCTCTGTGACCTAGCAGCCAGACCATTCGCACCCCAAATTGTATCATATGACTGGTGCCAAATGGACAAAACAGCGCCGATTTCTTCCTAGGAAGGACCTCAATATTGCTTGCCAGAAGATAGCTGGATCAGTAGGAAATCTGAAAATCCTCTAGCTCAGGTTGTCAGTAAAGCTGATATGAGATGCTGGGTCTTGTGGATGCTCTGGACTTCTGACCCTGCTGCGATGAGCCACCTCTGATAGATCACAGATGCAGCATGGAATTTCCATCTGTATGCCTGAATCCCAGAACATGCATTCCCATTGTCCCAGTGTTTAAACATTTGCAGTTTTTCCAGATCCTGCAATTTTTGTTTGACTATTGATCAAAGCTGAAAGCTGACTGAAAAGCTATTGTGTCTTACAAGTAGAGTGTAAAAACTTCCTTTATTCCAAAGGATATGTGGGTATCAACAGCATCATAAACTGCTGGAGAAATATGGACTCACTGAAGTCACTACTAAACCGAATATTCAGACTGATTGTGTAAAGTTTTCATACCCTGTGCTGCACCATGAAGTCAGGCATAGGGTCAGTCCTGAATTTCGTAATCTACATGTATCCCATTGCTCATAAACAACTGGTGACATCACAGGGGTGATGAGGAGTGCATCAAAGGCATGGCCAAAGGGTGTGCCGGCCATGCTGAATTTTGTTTTGAGGGTAGGCAGAAATCCCGAGTAGTAGGTTTTCCTAGCTATAGCTCTACTCTAATAACAAACTTGAGTTCTCCATCACCAATAACTGTTCCATATATATATTATGTACCTTTGTTATTTTTCAATTATGAAAAAATCCCAAGAAAATGAAAATTAGAAACAAAAGGTTACCAGTAAAAATTTTTAACATTTCAATTCCAACTATTTGCACCATTCTGATCCAATGTAGCCTTCTGTTAATGATGCATCTGTCATTTTATTGACACCCCTAAACAGCTTTATTCTCTTTTCTAATTAAGAGACAAAGCTGATTATGTCAATCTATGAACTGGCATCTGAGTGCTTTTGTTAAAATGTAGGAAGCAATGAATATGACTATTGTTATGCTAAAACAAAAAACTTGGGAATTTTTACTGGAAAACCCAAGATAGCGTAATATATAATGGCTAAATTAGAACAGATTCTTCCTATTCATGCAAATGCACATGTGACTGTATTATATAATTAAATGAAGATACTCTGTGAAAAATTAATTCCCAGTAATAGAAAACATAAAGCAACAATGATACATAATATGTCTGACTAAAATATGTGAGAAGAAATCATCAGATCATAAAATATCGAACAAATAAATGACAGACTAAGCTATCAATCCTCAAGGAAAAATGAAGTTATTAAATAATCCAAACTGCTTGCACGTCAGGACATGATTTCAGCTCCATCCTGCTCCTAAATCAGAGGTACCTACTCAGTAGGCTCTTTTAAGACAATACTGTGGATGGGATGAAATGCTCACCATTGTAGATAGGTCTTTGTGTTTGGATTGTCACAGGTAACTCAAACAATCTCCCACACACCAGCATGAATTGCTGCAATCTGTCCTACCTAAAAAGGCCACGGAGAAGAGAGCAGCAGGGAAATCCCACAGAGTCAGATGATCTTCAGTATTTTGGGATGTTAGCAGTTTTCAGACTCAAAGATAACACAGAACAGTTTTCCCCTCAGTTGTGATCAAAGGCAGCAGACAGAGGTTATGTGTCTCTTCTGGCAGCACTAGATCTTCAAGACCACTACTGGTGCTAAAATCCTGGCAGGAAAGCACTGAATCCTTTCCAAGGAACTCTACTGATTCCATGTATGCAGTTCCTGCTGACGGTACTGGGTGTCCTCAGGACAGAGCTTAAAGTACTGCAGTCTGACACAGCTCTCCTGGCATCAACTGAGCTAAAAGAATTTACACCCTGGAGATTTAGTCTTCAGCTGCTGACTGTGTCAACCAGTGTTGACATACATCCAACCAACACATACATATTTCCTTTTTTCTTTAAAAATTTCTGCTCCAAATTATCAGAAAAAGCCAAGACATTATAAGCTATATCAACGACATTAAATTTAATTATAGCTTCTGTGCTGCCTCACAAGCACAGCACACCACACCTGTGGGTACAAACTACCATTCTTCTACAATTTGCTCGTCAAGGGATTGTATCCTTTTGTCTCAGGAAACTACAGGCAGTGAATGGAACGTCCACGACCTTCTACTTCGACCTTCATGGAGGTTTAGTCAGTGGGGAGGGTAGCTCCTCACACTTTTGCTAAAATAGATCTACAAGGACAAGCTAAAACCTTTGTACAGTACATATGCAGGTTAAGAATATGTCTCTGCATGACTTATGGAGATGTCTACTACTTGTAAGACCAGTGGTCTTGCTCAGTACTTTAAAACATCACTCTACTTCTGTTGCACATCATGAAATACCCAGTTGATTGACGACAAAATTTGGGGAATGCTTTTAAGAAATTATTAAAACGGATAATAATTTTTCCTCTGCTGCAGGATCTCCTCTTAACAGTCCATTCAATAACCTGCTGTGACTAATCGGTTTGGTAAATTTCAGTTCTGACTACCCGCTAGTAAGGCTGGGCTGTTCACTGTTTCGTGAGAGAAAGGGAAGGTTTCAGAACATATGCCCTTTGGCTTGGGAAGGTCTTCTTTTAAGAGGGTCATGGTCCTCTTTTAAGCCACAAACATTTCTCTCACACTGAAGTAGTAAGATTGAGATACTTACAGAAGAGTTTGGAAACAAGTTACACTCTTAACTGCAGCTTCCATCACACATAGGATCATTCAGGGGTGACTGACAACAGCATCAAACCATCACAATACAAAATGCAAATATCTGGAGTTAGGATTATTGATTTCTGTTATTTGTTCTTAATATTATTTAGAACATTCCTCTTAAAAAAAAAGGTAGTAAGCAAATTGAATCACAGCCTCATGTTTTTCTCACAAAATGGGGAATGTTTTTATAAGAGCAAGTAAATAAAAACAAAATTAAAATCATGAGCCACACTCAATGGTATAAATCCACACGGCAGTATTAAATACTGCTATTGCTAGGCCAGATAGTACTGGGTAGAGATAATATCTCATTAACACTGATACAAAATTGACCATGGTGGTCACAGAATATGAACACTTGCACACGTGTAGGACCTACAAACCAGTTGCTAACAGATGAGATTCCCAGGGAAAAGGGACTCTATAAAATCTGAACAACTCTCAAAAAATGCCTTTGAAAATCAGATTAATAAAACCAAACCCTACCACTGCACCTGGCCATGGCCCAACCACAGAATTCTTTCTTGCCTGTGCTGGGATTAGTTCTGACCACAGCCAGCCACTGGACCTCTGCCAGCCACAGCAGAAGCAGGGGTCTTCCAGCAGAACAGGCATCACAGCCATTTCCGTGCTTTTCCTTCTCTTCTTCTCCCCGGACACCCCCTCACCCCCTCCCAACAGCTCCTCTGGATGGGCTAGAGGACATGGCCAAAGGAAGGGAAGTCCAGCCAAGACTTTGCTATGCCCCAGCAACCCCCCTCTGCTGTTGCAGGGTCACTGGCAGCCAGAATGATTTAGAGCAGCCTTCAGGCTATTCTAACTTACAGTGAGGGACTTGACTGACTCATTGCTGCTCCAGGACTGTGGGAACATAAAGCTACCTTAAAGCCATTTCAGTCATCCCTGCTTCTGAGCTGTGCTATTTTATCCTTGCCTGTGACTGAAAAAACCTGAGAGTGCTGCTTGTTTACATATCTTGCAGCTGCAGCAAGGGGTGGTTTCCTCTGCCTTTCTTCTGCCTTTATTTGTTGGGGGGTTTTTTGTGTCTGTTTTGGCTTTATAGATAGCTCTGGTAGTGTTCATAGCCCTGCACTCCATCTGAGGCGGTGATTTATGGCAGTCTCTGCTCTATTGACTGGTCTTCCAAAGCTGAGGCGCCCGTCAGCTGCAAGGCTGCGGGAAGGCATGCTGTGCTGGAGTTTGCTGTCTGCAACCAGGACAAGCAACATTCTTGTGGTTTCCATGCATGCCATGCCCATCAAGAATAATATTGTAATTTAGCATATTAATTTTTACAGAATCAAATGTTAGTGACAAGCCCAACTGAAGAGAGATCAACTGTTTCATTTCATTGCTCATCAGCTTTCCTTACATTTTAACTCTGATGGTACTTTGGATTAAATTTCTGCATGAATAATCTGTTTTGTTAGGCACAGAAAATACCAAACTACATTTTTTCTACTAATTCCTGTAGCATTCATGCACTTACATATACCTTCCATATTCTCATCCTTTTTATATTTGACATTTTAATGTAATGCTCTTCATTGCATATTTTTCACACTTACCCTCTTTGTCTTTTTCTTCTGTAATACCTTTATTAAATTAAATCTTTTTATAAAAAAGTACTTCCATTTTTTAATATTATTGCTTCTTCTCTATCACTATCTAGATTTAACATTTCATTAAGCAGACAGTTTTAATTTTACTTTTCTCCAACTGTTCTTTCATTAGACTATTTCTTGTCTTAACCCTTTTATTTTATTTTTCTCTTCTGTAATTTGCTTTTACCCTGCCTAACGGACTTGTCTCTTTTGTAACTTGCTTTTACTCCCTGTTACTCTCCTTGTGACTTCTCTTTGTTGCTCAGTGCTGACAAGTGTTCTTCCCCATCCCCTGTGAGTGACAGTGACAGCATTTGAGTGGTAGCTGGCAGATTTAGGAACAGTAAGTATCTGTCTGAAAAGATTTTATTTGGTTTTATTTTTATTTTGACTGTAAAATCAGACCTCTCGAATCCTAGAGCACCAGGGGGCATTGTTTCATTTGGAAAATAAAAATTGTCGTGATAGCTATTAACTTCCCAACAAGTCCACTGCAATACCAAACAGAGCCAAAGGGGAAAAAAATGGAGCTATTAAGTCAAATGCAGCAACCAAGGAGGGTTACAGGTCAAACATTTTAGCGCTTAAAAATGGGTATTATTTGGGAAAGCTGCTCTACAGTGAATCAGAAGAGGTGTACCTCTGACCTCTACCCCTGTATGCGTCAATGTTCAACTATAGCATCAAGGAGGAAATAAGGGATTGGGAGTTACAATGACAGCTCTTGAGCAGAAACATGAATTTCATCAGCAGTGGAAAATATTGACTGAAGTATCTAGAAGGAGCAGGCAGTGACAGCCAAGAGAAATTACATATAAACGTAAAGAAACCACCTGAACTGCCATTAAAATGAATGTAAATGTAAAGCAGCAGGAGAATGTGGAATGTCCCACAGGTCCAGCAGCTACATTTTAGTGAAATAATTAATAGGCTGCATTTCATAACGAAGTGCAGGGTAATAACAAACATAAGTGCAGCTTCACAGCTGGCTAAACTCACAATATCAACAGGCAACTCTATTACCACTACTGAAACAATCCTGCTTGCCAAAGAAAAAGAGAAAAACAAGGCAGCAAAACTCTCTATAATTATGAGGGAAATCATCTATGTAACAACTTAACTAATGCCCAGAAGCTGAATGACTCACAGCATTAAGAAAATTAGAAAGGGTGCTCAGTAGTATTACATAATTCAGGACACGTACATTAGAATACTGTGCTCTTACCATGCCAGCAACAAATTTAGGAACTATGCAGGGCTCCAAACCCTGCAGATGACAAGCAAATCTCTAATTCAAACCACACTGCAGAACTAAGTGTGTAGGTATTTGCAGATTATGGATCTGCATGTCCAAAGATGGATTTTTGTTATTTGAAAGGGGGTTATTTGTTTGGTTTTTTGTTTGTTTGTGGGGTTTTGTTTTGTTTTGGGGGGAGTTGTTTTAGTTTTCTTTTCACATGATTTGATGCTTGTGTAGCCTCAAGAGTTCTTGCTCTAAGTGTGTTTATATGGAAAATAAAATAAAATGAAATGAAATGTAGCCACATCTGAACTGCCTGCTGCAGGTAACGACTGCCTGGTGGAACTGACGGACAGCACTGTCTGAAACACCAACTCTGCTCACACTGCCAAGTCTTGCTACAGCTCTGTTAGCTCAAGTCATCTTGACTCAAGCCCAGTGCCAGGCCACATACAGACCAGAAATACAAACTAAGAACAAGCTTGATGTCATTTACCTAACCCGCTAATACCCAAATAAGTAAATTTGGGTAAAAAATTACCCCTTTTTTAATTTGGACTCCATTTATAACAAGAAGAATCACAGATGCCCTTGAGCAATACCTGCTGAAACCCACAGGATCTCCTGCAAGCTCATATTTCTCCTAGGTAGAGGCAGAGCCCAGGAGATACTGTGCACGCCCCAAGGTAAAGTCAGCTGGAAGGCAGCAGAAATCAGATATCACGTTCAAACTTGTACAGCAAAGTTCTTACACAGCACCTATTTCATAAATCTCCACTCCTTTATACTGTCTTCAGCATCTGAGCCTCTGCTGCTCTGCATCCCAACAACAAGGCACCACCTGGCACATTGTCCTGCTCCTCTGAACAGCATATTGATTCTCCATAGAAATGAGAATCACACATCAGACACTTCATGGTAGAGACCTCTAAAGAGTAGGGAAATAGACGTCTGTGTATATATAAATACAAATAAAACAACCAACAGATCAAACACAAAAACTTCCTTTTACCCCTCTATATTTCATGATTTCAAGTTTTTTTCCACTACTTGCACAGATACATTACGTTTCTTTATTTTTACTAATAAAGCTCATGTTGACCTCTCACCTTTATAATGAAGAAACAACAAAGCATACATTCATATTACAAATAACACATTATTACGCACACCTATACAGAGCTAATTCAATTCCTGACATTTTCCCTACTATCAGTGCTGTATTTTACCTACTTGTACATTATCATCTTACTGTGGCAACTCATATGACTTTAAATGCTCATTTTCTTGTTATATTATAAGCAACCTGTTGAAGTCTAATTGAATATCAGATAAGTAATTTAATCTTGAGCTTCTACTGCCATCTGTAATATTAGGAAAATATTGTAGGTAAATTATAACCATATACCCAATTGGTTAAGAGTTTATAGTCCTTCAAAAAAACATTCAGCACAACAGCTTGCAGTACTCTGTATTATTTTCCATATATACTATCAACAATATCTTTTATTTATTTTCTTGTACATTAGCATTTTAAAAATAAGTGTTTATGTTTATTGTTTCATTCATTAAGATTTGTTTTGGAAATAATACGGCTAAATTTGAAATATAATGTTTAAAATTAACAAAAATCCACAGTCGGTGAATGCTTACCTGTGGATCTAATGTATTTAAAACACAGGTTAAAGCTCAAAAACAGGTGGACACAGCATCATTAACCCATCATCTAGATTCAAATCCACCTGTGAAATTTGGAAGCATTTGGAAGCATTTTATATGCAAAGCCTTTCAATACATTTAGGGTAAGCCTTAAAATCTCTATCTGAAACAACCTTTCAGGGTATCTAGAGAAAGATCTTCTGTGAACAATCTGCATTTTCAAGAACTGCTCAGAAATCTCAACCTAGGCAACTCTGTAGGGCTGCAGTTATGTTACATCTGCCATGTCCTACACTGTAATGATAAAGAGAATGTTATTGTTCATTTCAATTTAATGTGTGGATAATACTGTCCCTAGGCACCAAATTTCTACCAAGGAGGTTAGATTATTGTATCCACATAATTAATTGCATTATCAATTTTCTTACTTTTTAAACATTTGCTTTTGGTTAGAGAAGATTATTGCACTGCTTCTAAAAATGTCTTTACAATTAATTACCTTTCACTGCAGCAAGCAACTAGGAAATGGATATTACATATATATATATAAGACTTTCTCAGATTGCTTGGATTATCTCATTTTTAATCACAGGTGGCATAAACATTGTGCAAGAAATGTGGCAAAATATCTATAGCTTCTGTAATATTCTTTCTTGCACCAAAATCACTCTGCTTTTTTGTTTACATAAAATATTCCAGTCTGCCTTGGAAAGGCTCTTCAGCCTTCAGTATTATCTGTGGGAAGTTCCACCACACAAAACAAACATCAGCCATCAGTTCAAACCTGCCTCGCAGCCAGAGAGTCAGGGATGTCTTCCTAAGGGCTTTAAACCAGTTGTTCTCCCAGACAACACAGAGCAATGCCAGCATCTCATTTTAAAGACATAACTGACACATTAAAGGCCCATGATTTGTAATTAGAAGTACTTCTTGACTCAAAAATGGATCTGATAATCCCACTGAAATGCCTGTTTTCTAACCACCAGAACATCCTTGGTCCATTAGAGACACACTCAGTGGTTGCACTGGCTCTGTCCACAGTGTGCCTGCAACACCCTATGCTCAGCTAGTGAGTCCCATCTCTGCTGTGTGAGAGCACAGCAGACATTCCCAGCCAGCCAGCTGGGCTCAGCTGCCTAAGTTCCTGGAGAGGGAAGAAGGTAAGAGGAGAGGGAGAAGGGAGAACAGGATCAAGAACAAAACTAAGAGGAACATCAAGCTGAAAAAGAAAGGAATAGATTTAGAAGCCATCCAAAGACCCTGGAAG
This sequence comes from Mystacornis crossleyi, assembly GCA_013400655.1. Classification (NCBI taxonomy): domain Eukaryota; kingdom Metazoa; phylum Chordata; class Aves; order Passeriformes; family Timaliidae; genus Mystacornis; species Mystacornis crossleyi. The sequence continues at coordinate 26,441 of VYZQ01015700.1, read as the reverse complement.
GCAGAAAACAAGAGAAAGAAAAATGCTGAACTCCAGGGAACAAGGCAGCAGTATCTTAACTTAACCTTAACCTTAACAAATATCTTCAGACCTCATAGTTTTTAAAGAGCTGTCCTTTAACTAGAGCCTGGCAGGGTGCCTGTGGAAACTACTGTAGAAACTAAGTTCTAAGTATTAACAATGCAGCAAAATCCATCAATGGAAAATTTAAAATTATGAAAATACTGCTCATAGGCCAGAAAACCTGAGTCTCTGATTCACAGAAATTGCAAGAGGCAAAAGGCGTGTGTCTGTGCATACTTCTCCTGCCACACACCTGCTGCTGGCCCTACAGTCAACAGGAAATCCAGCTATGGGAGCTGTCAGTCTCACCTTGACCATTCTTATCTTTAAACCTGAAATGATAAACATGAAATATTAATAAAACATGTTTCTGATTTGGGGAGTGGAGGAAGAAAGGCAGAAGCAGACACATGAGAATACAGTCTTCATTCATATATACTCCCAGACCAAAAGATTGCTCATTCTGTATTAATACATTGTTTAAAATCTACTAGTGAAAGAAGAATACTAGATTAAAAAAGTACAAGTCAATATAAGCTTTTTTGCAACTAGTGAAGCAGAGGTCTCATCTTGCAGCCGTGGTGCTGAAACTATGCTGCTTTCATGTGTGTGCTTACTGCACTGCTCACAATGTTATTATTTATATAAACTCATTCCTATCTAGCTTTTTACTTCATCAGTTCAAGTTTTGACTGAAGTTTTAACCCTATTTGAGCTTTACACAAGGAATTGAATTTACCTCTTTCTTTCAGGTTTTTGTATTCCTGACCAGCTTCTGTGCAATTATTTACTTGTTCATCTTAAGCCTAAGCAACTGTGGGTTATATAAAGACTCTTTTACCTAATACCATCTTTCAGTCCAATTAGCAGTAACATGTAGCCTTCCCGCTGCTCAAACCTGCACCACGTCCAAGAATGACTCTCCACAACTCACCTCAGAAGGTACAGCAAGGTTTCTCCTGTGCAAACCTGGATTATTCTTCTCAGAAAGTGCCTAAATCTCTCTGATGCTAGCACAGGATGAACCTTCAGATTCTTGCAGGTGACACCATCTGCAGCTGTTCTAAAAAAGCTTATGAGGCAGAATTCCCACTGAACAGTCTTTGTTTTCTTATGTCATCTCCTCCAGCTAGGATATTTCCTGAGTCAAATCCTGTCTATAAGGCTTGTTTTCACTAAATCAGATCTTCAACAATGAGCTTTTTTCAGAGCAGACAAAGAGAACAGATAACATATTGCTACAAAGGAAAGAAGAGCTATAGGAGGAAGGGTGATGGGGATTGACGAACATACAGTTAAAAGCAGTAAGGCACATGAAAAGGTGTATGGCTCATACTTTCAAATGAACTTGAAAGATTACACAGAAACTGCAAAGAAAGCATCATGACATGAAGTAACAGATAGGAGAACTGTAGGATTGTGCAATGGACCCATTTCACAAGACTGCTCTAATAAAAAGCAAGATCCTGGTTAGAATTACCCTGAAGTATCTATCCAAAACAGTTCGTACACTATTAAATGTGCTAGCTGGAATTTAAATTCAAAGCCTACATCTCTTTCACAGTTACTATGGAAGCGCCTACCCTCTGTATATTTCAGATCTACAGTCTTAGACTTGGCCTTCTTTGCATATTAGATTATAACAAAATGTCACTTCTTCCCAAAAATATCTCTGAAGACTGACCTTTCCCTTCTTTCATACAGCTAGAAATCATACCAAGTGGCCATGTCATCTTGCCCCTCACAGCTACTGGACATGGTTTAGTAAGAATTAAGTTCTACCTTCTTCATTCTGAGGTGGGGTGTTCTGGTGGTGGAGGAGGCCATACCTGCTTTTTGGATTTCTTGTCTCCTCTGTGTTGGGTGCAAACTTAGCTTCTCCACTAAGATTCTTTGTGACTTTCCTGTATTCTTGGGGAAAACATAGTTTTCAGCTAAGGCTCCAATGTGCCAGCAGTACCACCCCTCACTGCTCAGGTGTCTCTTTCTTGTTACACTACCAGCAGTTGAGAGGAGAGTGCTCCATGCTCCCAAGGTCCAGGGAGCAAGGTCCAGGCGTAACCTTCTCCAAGGTTACACCTCAGAGAACAGTGGGGATGTAGCTCCCTCACTTGGGCCACTCAATATACACATTCCCGTATCATTTTATAAAGCTAGACAGAACCCAACTAAGATCTGTCTGCTGCTGATTTCTACATATGGTTATTTTCTTGGCTGACAATGGTAAAATATTTGAGTGACCTATTGCCTGTCATTAGCCAAGATGAAATCAATTTACAGCTCATTTCTATCTAACAGATAGATATACCCATATATCTATATCTGTATCTATCCCTAAACCCAGCATTACAGAACCGAGGTGACTGCTCATGGCAGATGTGCAGGACTACGGCCTTCATGTGCACATTTAATAAGGTTCTCATGAAGAGACCTCCCTCTGCTGAAGATGAGTAAGACTGAATAACTGATACCAAGCTGTAGCAGTTCTGTGGAGTAACAAAGGCCTCTAGGGCTGTCTGCATCATTTGCCACAAACTCTGGAGGTGCATAAACAAAAATTCATTTCACATATCCATAATTTTATGCGCTTACATTACAATTGTGTTTGTTCCTAGGTTACACACCAAACAAAGTGTCCTTGCTAAGGATAGGACCATAAGATTCCATAAGACACATAACCTAGAGATCTTTTCCATTATGGCACAAACCAGACTGCAGTGGTGTTCATAAATATGATCATTCTAATATTGTCAAAGACTACCAAATGTTTTTTTAAAAGCAAAAGACCAGGGTAAAGAGAACTTACTTAATTATTCTTGTCTAGAAAAAAGCAAGAAGTTCCAAATTGTTTGGAAACAGCAGACCTAAAAACTAACTGGAAGTTAGTAAAAGGAAACATGGAAGCAATGATATTTCCATATCCCCAATAGTTATTTATAGGAGAAGTATCTAAACACAGAAGAGCATATATAAACCTTTATGAAATAGGTAGCTCTTCGTAGGAGTACACAGGACATAGTAAAGGGAGTTATCTAACACGTTACTCAAAATAGACCAGAGCTAAATATGCCGGCTCTGCTCACTTTTGAAACTTTTTTTTTTTTTAAATGCTGACCAAGCTCAGCTGGGCAAGACCTGCTTAGTATAGTCATTTTCACATTCCCACTGAACATATCAACTCTGACAATATTTTTTTTTAATCTCAACAGCAGAAAGTAATATATAATTCCCTCTAACTCATCCAAGGAAAAAAAAAATCAAATTTAAGAAACTAAAAATGCAGATACAGTATTATATGAAATTACACAAAATTTTACAATGGTCTGATGTTCCTGATATTTTTATCTTAACACATCAAGGGTGATAGAAGCTTCTTTTTGCTGTCAAAGTGATCAAAGAGAGGTTGAGAAAGAATCTATAAACAGATGCTGCCCAGTGACAAACCTTAAAGAACAAGACTGTGGGGCCAGATGTTTGAGTGACCTTCGGACTACAGAACATGTTGGCATGGTGTTGATTTAGATAGCTGTTGGCAGGGGCTTTCGATCCAGCAGCTGAAAAAAAACCCCTAAATTATGGAAATATTTTTTCTCATCTTTCCCCTAACTATAAAAACTGAAACTACTGGTCAGTGGGGCTGATGGCTGTCAAAGAAGTTGAATTCACCACACAACCCTGCCAGTAGGTATCACATCAAAAAGGAGTTAGCTGAATGAACAAGAACATCTTCAGGCTGTGCCATTTTGCATCCCCCTCAACTTTCAACAGCTGTTTCTTGAGTGAATACAGATGCAGAATAATTATATGAAATGTTTTACATTTTCAATATACTACATCATGTAAATATGTAATCTATGATTACCTGTGAGTGATATAATATAAACCACCATCAAGAAAGGGTTTGGGATGTGGAATAGGAAATAGAATAATTAATTCATAATGGTGATTTTCTTAAATTATGTTCTTCATACATGCTATATTCGTAGAATTAAAATGGCATTACAAAACAAAACCCCAAAAAAACAACAAAGCAACAGCAACAAATGCAGAGATAATTGATCACATACATGTTGTTTTTGTCAAATAGTAGAAGACCCTGGAAATTATTATTACATGAAACTTAAGCTGTGCTTCAATTTTCTAGATCTGTCTCAGCAAGCCCTTCCATTTTTAAATCCGATTGAAAAAATTAGTCATGTACTGGGAAATACAAAAGTAAAAGAGAAAGTCATCAATCCAAAATTCCAGCAGATATTCAAGTCTGAGCCACTGCATGCTACTAGAATAAATGGAGAAAGCAGAAAAAGTCTTGCTTTGTAACATTAAATGTGATTGAAGACTCTACAGTTCTTCTTACGCTTTTAGACGTTTTGTCACTTTACCTGGAGAAATATACACTGCTTATTCTGAATTGCTGCTGATGTCCAGCACTTGTCAAAACCGCTATCTGTCAAGCACTTCACAAAGTGTTGCAAAATGACAGATCAGGATGTCTGAATAGATGGAGCCCCAGGAAAAACAGAACAGATAGAAAATTCATGACTCTAAACTACATCAAAGCGACTTCTGTCAACATCATGTCAAAAGAAGGAAAAAAAGAACTGTTCATTTTAGAGGGTTTTTTTCATTATATAAACACTTTTTTCACGTATGAGCTAAGTGTAAGGAAAAATTAACTTGGTGTACAGTATGATCATTTGAATGTGCCAAAAATACTCTTTAAATAATCCAGGAATAAGGAAACTTCTAACAGTAGATACTGTCTGGCAGTTAAAACCAATGACATCCAAAAGAAATGCATGAAGAATCTATCAGCTTAAAATAGGACAAACCATCTGGCTCCAAAGAAATAAAAGTATTCTGCTGTGCGTGTTTGTTGGGTTCACAGAATCCTACAACTGGATTAATTTTGTATTTCCTCTCCAATCAGTTTTGATCATCTCTACTTAGTCTGTCAATTGCACAACCCTAATTCACTGTTATATTGCAGGCAGCAGATTTAGTAATATCAAGACAATACTTTAATTTAAAAAAAGAAGCCCCATCAGCATAATCAGACCTTCCATTACAGAAAAATCCTTTGAATTGTTCCTAAAAGGTTCCAAAAAATAAGCAGGTTATGATACATGACTATATACATTCAAATTATACATAATCAAATTTTGAGAAAGAATCACACAGAATATTATGAGTAGTGCAGATCTAGAAATGCTTTCTGTCCCACATACCTTTCACCATAGGCCCCTGCCATCAGTACTAAATTCAGAGAAGTTTACTAATGCTGTATGGACCTCTAGAAATCAAGAGGCTGTATGACCCTGTACAGTGGGCTCAGTGGCTTTTAGAGCACTGGGAAATACAAAGCACACAAACTCGTCAACTTGGAAAATGGAACGCGGCACATGATCAAGTGAGCATTAGCAAAGTACAGAACCTGCAGCAAGTTTGGAACTCTGCACTGTCCGCCTTTAGTGTTTCGGTGTCATCTTTGCTTGCCAGTCTCTGGCTTGTGGAACTGTATGAAATGGGATGGGTTGGAAGAGACCTTGCAAAGGCTGCCTGGTCCAAGCCCCCACCCCAGGCCGGGACATCATTCTTCCATCCACTTTTTCAAAGGGCCTGTAAAGCTGCTGCTGGCTCTGACAGGAGCGACAGCTGATCCAGAAACTGGCACTTGCTGACTGACGCAAACATGCTCCAATTTTCCTCAGAGATGATGCCCATTAACCACTGGCCAGAAAAGTTTCGCTAGATTCAAAACATGTGCAACATCTAAATGAGCATGAAGAGGAATAACACCTTTTGGTTCAAAAGGGTGCTTTAGGACCTGTTTAACATCCTGTTGAATGCGTATACGGCTGGGAATTGCGATCTATTAACACTGGAGTACAGTGGAAGGCACGTCTGCTTCTTACTGTACACAGAACTCAATATATCTTGCTTCCTACTTACAA
>VYZQ01015693.1:108922-119149 GCA_013400655.1 Mystacornis crossleyi | reverse complement strand
AAAACCTTCTCAGCCCCCAACAGTAGGCCATGCCCCCACTGGGGGTCGCTCCAGGCTGGGTCACCTCCCCTTGTTCTAAAAAGCCCTGTGTCAGTTTAAAGTTCTTAAGTCAGTGATTGGTTTCTCCCTGTTACTCCCGCCTACCTATTGTTATCATTGGTTACAGTTCACATCATCCTGGTTTATGTCACCCTTATGTTTATTCATGTGCGCCATTGCCTATGTAATAAGTTACTAGAAAGTTCTGTTCTGTTGGTCCTCCCATTGGTTTGTTTAAATCAGNCCCATTGGTTTGTTTAAATCGGACCCTCCCCTGAGACCCTTTCATTGGCCCCCTGTCAGTGTATGTCATTCCCTTACTGGTTCAGTTCTCTGTACCGCCCCTATCCGCCCCCTGTATAAAATCCCCTGTAACTGTTACCCTTTGCTCTTTGCTGCTCTGCTATCCCTGTTCCTGTGTTCCTCTGGCCCTCCCCCCCCCTCCCCGATCGGGGAATAAAGACTTGGATTGCTGCTACAAAGAGTCTATCTCTCTCCTCCTTTGTCTGTGCCGCTCGCTACTGTTTCCAGCAAGTGCTGTCAGCTCCCTGCTGGAGTCTGAAGCAGCAACACAAGATTCGTCTGTGGAGCTTTGGACTGCTCTTGACCGGGATCCCTCGGGAAGACGCTTGCTTGGCCTCGGGGCGGCCAGCAGTCCAGTGTCAATGGTGTAGCTGTTTGATGCCTTCATGGGTCATTGCTGGGGTAAAGGTAGTGTGGGTAGGATCTTTTTGCAGTTTAGTAATTTCGAAGTATAAAAAAGGTCTTTTGGGGCTGCAAGGGCAACTGCTAGCTTCCAGAGTTTTGCCCTGGTGAGATCAGTCCTGGAATAGGGCCAGAAGGTGAGAGAGCGAGGATGGATGAAAATTTGTCTTCAGACCTCCATGTCTTTATTTGTCCTGCAACCTCTCTATATCTCAGCTGAGCCAAGGGAAGCTAGGAATGTGTCTATATAGATCTGAGTTAGATAAGCTCTTTCCGTTTAAAGATGAAGCACAACTTCACTTACATTTTGAAGGAGATCCCCTTTTCAAGCACAAAAAATATATTCTGTAAAATCATTCTGTAATTGTTTTCCATTTTTCTACCTTTGTTCTAATGACAGTGGTAGCACTCAATCAAAGAAGTCATGCAGGCAGTACATGTGCATGACAGGGAATAAACTTTTATTTTCTGGAAACAGAAAATAAAATTTTAAGCTGAAGATATTAATCTCTTGTAATACTTCATGATTTATCTATTAAATTTCTTGCCAGTGGTTTGGAAACAAAAAAAAAAGGCTGTGTGAAATCACACTAGGAAATCTGAGTTCAGTCAAATCTCTGATTGAGTCAGCTTCATTCATCACCGCAATCACCAGCTGATCTATAAATACATCTGCTTTTACAGCCTACGCATTCTGAGATTTGCTGTTATCTCCTCAGAAGAGCAGGACTAGTGGCTTCTCTTAAACGAGCCTGGCTTAATGGCAAAGCCAACATGAACCTAAGCCTAAGAGGCCAAGCCCAGTGGTTGTTGTTAGCTTTGATAGGCACTGCTATCATTTGAGAGTGTGCTTGTAGCCGGTCCAAGTTGGCAGTGTCAGCCCAAGCTGATTGGAGCTGCAGACATTTTTGCTGACTGGAGTCATGCTATCTTTGCCAGTTCGCTGGAATAGACACAGACACTGATTGGGTCATGCTGAAAACATTCCTGTCCTATGAAGCAAGTCTGTTTGTATTTCAGGTTTACCAGGACTAATGAATTAAAAATTTTGGGCTCACCACAGTTTGCTGCTTAATAATGCCTGTGACAGAAGGATTTTTTCCTCCCTGAAGTGTGACAGCATCATAATTCCTCATCCCTGGCAAGGAGAGGAAGGAAAAGCAGGATTGTGGAGAAGAGTGGAAAAGGGTTATCTTTTGGGACAGCAAAGCCTATGGGAAGTGCAGGTAGCAGCATGTTGCCCTGACAGCTGTCTCAGCTTCTCAGACCTTGTCAGTTTGTTGCTATGCAGCAGGTGCAGCCTTTTCTTTTATTGAAGCTTTACTCCATAAAGGCAACGACAAGCCAAGGCAGTGGCTGGCCCTGGATTATACAAGTGCAGACACTCCGCTAAGTGAGGTAAGGCAACAGGTGTGAAAAAAATCCATAAAACTCTAACAGCATTTAATCTGAGTTCTGCTGCAGGTTTTTTACAGAGGAACAGCAGCCAGCCAGCTCTATAGGCAATTGTTGGGAAGAAAAAAGCTGCTCATTAAATCTCATTAAATTCCAGGTTGCCCATTCACTCTCATCTCTGTCTACAGAGATACTGTTCTTCATTCATGGAGAAAGCATGTGGGGAACTGGGGGCAGTTGGTCTGCATGTTTCCTAAAATCACATTGTTTGCACATAGGATTCCTCCATCCCTCTCTGTTCTCTGTGGTTGTTTTTTGTGATGAAGAGCTTGAGGATTTCGCAAAAAAAAAGGAACGAAGGCATAAATTCAGTATAAAAAGTGGATAACAGGGTAATTGCTGTGTATAAAATGAGATTTCTTTTTTTCTGAATTCGAATAAAATTAAAACTTTCTTTTGTTTTTTGATAGAATTCAGCATTTCTTACTGAAAGGCTATTGATTTTTGCTCTCACAGAGTAGATGGTTAATTTAAAAACATTGCACACCACAGAGTATGTGATTGGGATAAAATAACAGTCTTGTAGCAATATTGTTATGGCAACTTTAAAAACTCTAGCAGAATGCATCCTTTTAATTTCTTAGGCTATGATGTGAAATGTGAAGTATACTCTTATGTGCAAGACCACTTGAGATAGTCAGTCAGTGTTAGGGAAAGTGCACCAACAGCACAGAATGATGAACAGCCTTGTTTTAAGGATTTGCTTATCAGTTAAAATCTCTTCATTCTGAGGGTTTTTTCCTTTATCTTGTATGGGGAAGTAAGGAAGGGAAATATGTTAAAGAATTTTGCATTGGTAATTCTGTCATTTTTTAAAAACAATGAGATGTCTCAGATGTTTCTTATGAAGTGAGGGTGGGGAAGAGATCAACAATGCTCAGAAGGTAAAAATTATTTACTCTGATGCACTTCAAAATAAAATATTTCAGTTGACTACAAGGGTCTTTTCCTGAATCTAAAAACATACATGGCTGCAATTTATTTGGCTTTTCTTTGCCTCTGCTGCATAGACAACAGTTCGATTTTTGTGGGTCTTGAATACTAGTAATGGGGAATTAAGAGCAGTCCCCGATATCATTTGTATACTAGCAGAAAGAGACGCCTTCGGCTTCAAATAAAATTTATTTAAACTAAGGATTTTAGATTATTTGTTGTTATTGTAAGAAAAGATTATGCACTTCAAATACCAAGTGACCATATCATTCTGCTAGCTAAATATCAAGAGAGACAAAGTGAACAAGAAATGCTGAAGTTAATGGACCCAATGCAAATTTGATCCTCTTCCACTGATTGCACGGCAATGTTGCCAGAGAAGTGTTTGATTCACTTGTGTACCACCAAGGAAGATGATACTCCTGAAAGAGTGCTCTGTTCTATTGACTTTTTGAGATTGCCAAATAATTCAGTTTGAATTAGAACGACTTGGTAGAATTTTCATGCAATACGATATGTATTTTACTGAAAAACTGCAGGACTATTGGCTTAGAAAACTGGCTTTTGTTTTCACTAGCTAAATGCCCTGTTGTCTGCTGACAATGAATTAGTAAATTCATTGTATTTTCCTGATTAATTTGGTTTCTAATTCCCTAAGAAGTTTTTATGGCAATTTAAAAGCATAATTGTCCACATATTTGGTATGAATACAATGCATGCTGGATAGCAGTCCAGAGTCCTAAAATAATTTCTTTGTGGGCAGATCTTTTGCATGCATGAAGTCCCACTGACTTCACATTCTCCACACGTGGTGCTAATCAGAAGATTAATATCTTTGAATTTTAGCAGCTTTGTGCTAGATAATCAAGGAGATTGTTTGATTCAGTTCTTCAATAGAGTTTAACCAAAACTGTTCATTCAAAAGGTTAAATATACCCAGTAGAGCTCAGAGTACAACTTTTCCAGGCACAGAGACGTTTTAATTACACTATTAGAGATCAAAAGTATCTAATTCTTTTGTTGCTCAACAATTCTTTAGTGCCATATTTGAAATGAACTAGCAGTTTTCTTAATGGACAGGGTTCCATCACAGTAAAATCACGTTTTGGAACTGATGGTCTCAGAAGAAAGACGGAGGACTGAGTAAGGTCCTGACCCAGGAGCCAAACCCATGCAGACAGACCCCTACACCTGCACAGACTTCCACTGAACAATCATCACCAAGGTTTGGAGACCCCATGAATTTTTGGTCATGAAGTGTGTGACTTGCAGGCACAGCTGGACTGGGGGGGCTGTGGGTATGGGAAGGTAGGAGGATGAGTGGCTCCTCATTGACACCATGTGGAGTGGTGTGCACGGTTCCAATCACAGGGCAGGCTTGGGGTCATGTTACTCTCAACTCCCCACCCCTTCTTCCTTCTTCACCTTCAGAACCAGGCAGCATTGCCACGAGTCAAGGCTTGCTGAAGGGGCAATGGCGGGGAGCAAGCAGGTGAGAAGAGAGGCAGCTTCCTTTGCCATTGTTGTTTCTAATCTATAAATAGCAAAAATAAAAGCAATCTTTGCACTGAATTTCATTTAAATTCTTTTTAAATGGAAAAGTGAAATGGCGCTCCCTTGACTTTGATTCTAAACATTGTTTAGTTAGACTGGGAAAGGCAGCTGTGAATGCATGAAAAGCATTGAAACTCATTTGTTGAATGATGTCACATGCTCTGTAATAAATATATTCTTTTTATTATTGCAGCTGGAACAAACAAGTAAAAGCATTGACTCAAGTGCCCACATGATCACCACCGCCAGGGTACCTGCTGATAAGCAAGTACGAATTGCCTTCAGCCTTAATGATTCCCCAGGTAGAGTTTAATTTATGGAGTAAACCACAATGCTTTTAAATTTAAACCACAACTGCTTTTAAATTTTACATTAACTTACCAGTGTTTACAGTATCAAACTTTGTCCTGTGTAATGGATGGATATTTTTTCCTGAGAGGTAGCATGTGATCAGTTTTCCTGTCTGATAACTTTTAATGTTTCTATTAACAATTTCATTAGACTAAACCCACTAGATTGACCATTTCAATCTTAACTTTCTTTCAGTAGTTTGTGGAATGCACTTAGGACTGTAATTAACTACCAAATTTACCTGCATGTGCAGTATGTCCAGATTTTGTGGAATTGTAAAACAAGGAAAGTAAAAGGATAGATTTGGTTGAGCCTAGAGCAGGAAGAGACTTTTTCTAGAAGGAAGGTTGGAAAGTGCCACACATGCCCAGCTTGGTGAAAGGTTTCAGGAAACAGGTGCCCCACATGGCATGTTCTCTGAGACAGCAGCAGAAATTTCATTGATGTTTATCCTATCAGCTAGTGCTGGGGGAGTATTAATTTCCCCAAACATACCCTGTACACACATGGACCCTTTGGAGTAGATAAATATTATTAGTTTGCACCTTCAATATTTTTAAGGACCAGAAAGCTGTTGCCAAACAGTGAAAAGTCAGAATGAAGTAAATCCAAGGGGAAGCTGAAAAGCATCCCAAAAAAGTTGGCTGTTGCTTTTGCTAAAGGTGAGTGCCTTGGAGTCAGCGCTGAGATGCATTTATGGCATGAGGTATAAGGAAACCTACTGCTGTTGAGTGTGTTATGGGACTCTATGCATTGTAGGGTAATGTGTGAGGTTCCTGCCTGAGGTTTGTGTGAACAGAATCTCAGCTTGAATGCAGTTTTCTATTTAAAAAATATTTTAGAATATGCATTATCTTTCCTAGCTAATTGTTGTGTACTATTGATTTTCAGCTGCAATACTGAAGTACAATCTCATCCCCTAAGCAAGGGAATTAAAAACCCAACATCTTCATATATTATTGAACCTAACTTCCTATTTATAAAGATGAGTGACAAAGAAAGATTGGGACAAGGAGTATAAAGAAACATGTGATAACCCATGTGCCCTTTTTCATAAATTAAAATAACCTGGTAATTACATTTTCATCACAGAAAGCAGTAAGGAATCATTCAAATCTCTCCAGATACAGTCACATGGTAAATTTCTTGCAGGAATTATAGTACAAATAGATCTGGAAGAGAGATGTAAAAGAAAGGGGAGTGCTCTTACAAACTATGGAAAAAGAATGCTAATGTGAGACACTGAAAACAAGTCAGGGAAAGCTGAGACCATGGGAAAATCAAAGAGAGCAGAGTGGTTTGTGACAAGAGACGGCAGTAGGAAATGACAAGGTTGTGAATAACTGGGAAGAAGGGGACATGAAAGGCAGGAAGCCTAACTTCCTTAACGTTGCATCATATTTTATTTTTTACTTTTTTTATCCTGCTGATAATTCCAGCCTCTCTCTTAATGTTTACAAAAATAAACTCAATTAGAGAAGGGTAATCTTTTTCTTCTACATACTGTTAAATTGTTCCAAATCTTAAAATTGTTAAAAATTTTTAATCCTTTATTGTATATATACAAATGTTCCTGCAGTATGCAACCCAGAATCTTCATGAGTACTGATAAAAAAAATAGCAACAAGTAGAGTGAGTGCCATGTTCCCCTCTGCATCACATCCTTTTGGGGGTACCAGGAGGTCTAAAGTAACATTATTGTTTTACTAGGTCATAAGAATTTCAAGCATTTTTATGACAGGTATATTTCAGGAAGACAAAGGAAATAAGCTTTTAATAGGTGTGAAAATTTCCAGCAAACCACAGTTGAATCAAGAGAGTACAAACGAGAATTTAACACTTTTTTTTTAAGATGAGCTACAAAAACACTCAACAGATAGACCTTTAGGTATTCTGTAGCAGGTGCTTTTCTTTTTCCCTTACTCTTTTATATTTTTTCACCTTTTTTTCTCCTTGACAAGGATATTTGTTTTCAGTTCAAACAGGAGTTACATGATGTGTGATAGTAAAGCATCAGCTGAAGCTCAGGCACCGCTAGGATACAGTAAGTTCTTCACAAGGGTTAAGTGGTGAGGAAATCTCTCTGACTTAAGCTTTTCCTTAAATTCTACCTCACTTGAAAGGCACAGTGACACATTTGGCCAAGAAAGGCTGCATTCTCCTTCCGGGGGCTGTGCAACTGCTTACTAGGAGGAACTGACAGCATAACTGGATATAAAAAGAGGAAATGGAATGCTTCTTCTGAGTGGCGATTATCTCACTGGCTAGGATTGTAACCAAGCAGTGGGTGTGAGGAGCAGTGAAAGGAAAAACTACTCTCAGCTTATGAGAAGAAATTACTTTGTGTTAACTGACCTACAAGTCCAGAGCTGGCTTATCCTGAGTGTACAAGAAATAATTTGTGTTACATTATTTGTCAGTCAACACCTGATGAGTGAAATTCTGGCCAGCTTTGTGAGGCATTTTTAATGTGAAAGTAGGGTAACCAGTTCCTTAAAAGTCTCAGGAGCAGCCCATCAGTGGGTGCTATATAAGAAGACAGTTTTATTGTGTATCTCTTATTCCTGTATATATAAATGTCTATGTTTGGCTCTTTCACTCAAGTTCACTAACACACGTTTCCTGGGGTGTGTCTGCACACTGTATTGCAACAGTTTGACTTAAGGTATCATTTTAAAGTAATGAATTGGGAACATATTATTTCAACCTACCTTACATCACTTGGAAACTAATGCAGCTTGAACTGAATGTGGTATTCCAGGATTCAAATAAGTGTTCCAAAGCTGAAAATTCATTGAGGTTCGTCAGCATCAATTTCATTTAACCAGTGAAATTCAATGTGTCCTAATTTTTATCAGTCTTACAAATATATGAACTTCATGGAATTTAGACATCTGGATTTGTTTTGTGTAATAGTTCAAAGGGAAGGTTTGTAGGTTCATATCTCTTCACCTTGCCTCCTAGAATAAAAGCTTGAATCTAGCTGAAAAGTTCTGTTCATGGTATGTGTTGATAAACGACTGGATCTGAAATTGTTAGTGAGTTCTTTAATTTGAAATTAGTCTACCTCTGACAGCACTTTCCATAAAAATCACTGACAACAAAGGCAAAACATGTATCTTGTAATGAACCTGACAGACAGTGGAACAGTGTCATATTTTTGCAAGCACAGCAAAATTACTTATTTTACTCCTCTTTATGCTCCTTATCCTAGTGACTACAAGGAATTTTTTGCTTTTCTAGTTGATCATGCAAGACTGTTTTTCAGTGGTTGCTTCTTCAAAAACAACTTTCAAATTCCTACCCCACCTGCATATTGGTTGTAATGGCAACAGAGGCTTTCCGAACTACTGATTGAAAAGCAGTGAGGATTGCTAAAATATATGGCTAAAATTTACAGAGCTAATTTCCTAAATCTACACCCATCCTACAGGGCTCGGTCCTTGGGAAATTAGATGGGAAATCAGGTGAGGTACCCTGAAAGGGACATTCATCTGAGAATGCTTAGGGTTGAGTGAAAAGTATATGAAGTATAAAAGTATATGAAGATTTTGCTCTTACCTCTTCTGTTACGGACTGTTTCTATTTTGGGGAGGTCCACAACTCTTATTATTGAGCAAGCCTTCACATCCTATTCCTGGGTGGGGCAGTGACCATTCCCCACTATTTTACGAGTGAGGTAACTGTGAGGTTGTGTAAGGTCATGTCAGGCAGGGCTGTGAATAGAAGCCCTGGAGCTCCACAAAGCAGTGCCAAGTCGCAGTCACTTAGCCACATAGCCTTCCAGGATGAATCTGATGAGTCTATGCTTGTCTGTCAGTACCCAGACCCAGAGCTGCTGGATCTCACAGCCTTCCCAGGGCCGAGACTGGACCCTGACGTGCAGTTTGCCACTGTTGTCGGTGCAAGTTGTGGTGCTTGCAGTTCGGTTTGAGCACTTTTCCTGTGCAAGGGCTGATCCACTTACAGGATAGCAGCCTACTTATGTTACCAATTTAATTCTTTAATTTAGAAGGAAGAGATCTGAATACATTGGCCCACACATGTAGGAGAAAAAAAATAGTACCTGACTGTATAATTAAATACTGGATCATAACTCAGTTACTCAAGGAAGCAGAGCTGTGATTGGCATTTCCTAAGTTTCAAGTGCTTGATTTAGCAACCTTAATGCACTTTCAACATTTAAATTTTTATATCCTATTTCTGTCTATCTTTTTGAAGATCATAGAGAAACTAATTTGCAAGATTATACTGCGAGTGAATCAGATGTTGTTTTTAAAGGATTTACTGCCTTTAGCTCACAGTTCAGTTAAATGAAAGAGCCTATAGGAAAAGATTTGGCTATTACATTTCATTGTGCCAAACATGGTGTCAGTCACACAGCAACGTGTGAAGGATTTCTCTCATCGGGCTACATTATGGAAGTCTGGGATATTGGACTCTCCAGGACGCCAGAACATGATTATATAAGTGAAGCTTTCCAGAAATCAAGATTCATTCTTAAATGTGCAACATTAGCATATATCAGCTGCCTCAGGGCAGTAGTGAGCCTTTTGCACAAAGACAATCAATGTTAATAGAGTTCAGATGCTCTCTGTTACAAATGACAGTTTTCAGCAGCAAGCCAAGCAAGCATGTCAACCTGATAAAACAAACATGAAAATCACACTATTTCATGCACATGAACTGAGTCCTTGGTTAAAAACACATGGGTTTTAATCAGGGTACAGGTCTTGAGGGCATTTTTAAATATAGAACTTCAAAATTAGATTTGATGTCTATGGGAAATCAGGAAATGCTACTCATTTAGAAATCATGTTACAGATACATCAGCTTAGGTGGCTGTAATGAAGTCCCTGATCTGATTCTTTCACATCACAGGGTAGTGCTGTTGCGGTTGCTGGGATGGCCATAATATACATATGTACGTTTTTCCTCCCTTCTTGTTTCCTTTTGACCAAAATCTTGACTCATTTTCAGGTGCAGTGAGTTGCTGTCTCTGATTTTTAAAAAATTTTTTTAAACAAAAGAAGTTTTTAAAATCCAGCTTGAATTATAAATCATTTTTCTTTATGAGTTTCTTTATAATGACTATAGGGATGAGATGCTGTTTGTAGCTGGTGAAGAATCAGCCTAGATATTTTCAAGGCTTTGTGGTACAGAAAAGCCACTAGCTCTATTATAAAAGGA
>VYZQ01015693.1:90934-101226 GCA_013400655.1 Mystacornis crossleyi | reverse complement strand
TAGCAAAGTAAAAAAATTTTGTATATGAAAAAAAAAAAAAAAAAAAAAAAAAAAAAACTAAACCTGAAAACTGTCATTCTGTGTCCCCCCAGCAAAGATTTTATTTAGAATACCTCCTTCAACCTGCCATAAAAAGCAGACAGAGAGGAGGCCACGCAGGTGATTAGAGGAATGGAGCACCTCTCCTACAAGGACAGCAGGTCCTTTCCAACCCAAACCATTCTATGATTTTCTATTTTCTTCATGAACAGACTTTGCATGTCATCTTCCAACATCTTTCATATCTGGATTCGGAACAAAAGTGTAAATAAGCAGTGCATATGTCTTGTAAAGATCTACATATATATGTGCAGTTACAGGATGGTCTATGAAAGGATCTCTTAGTGTCTGCCTGCTGGATTCTGTAGAACATTTGTCAGTGTTACAGTGAGTTACTCAACAAAATACAAGAAAAAATCAGACCTTGTTGAAAATCAGGCATAATAGGATAGACCACCAGTATAACTTACAGCTGTAGCTTTTGTACTAGTTTTGTGAACAAAATCAGAGATGCTGCATGTGCATATTTTGCCAGCACAGGAAAAGGAGGGTGGATGACCCTGAAGCCTGAAATAAACAGGATTAAAAAGTAGCAACTGTTGCCATTAAATGTAACTTACATTGGCTGGGATTTTTTTTTTTTCTTGTCTAGCAGGTATGCTTTTATTTATATTAATTTATGGACAGTCAAGGTACTTCATGAAGTAGCAAGCTCAGGCTGTCCTAAAAGGAAGTTAAAGTATGGGTGTTTGCTTCTGAGTGAAAAAAAAACCCATACTGCAAATTGAACTTCATTAACGCCTTCTGAAATTAGTTACCTTGGTGAATTAGCAATCTCTTAACATAAAAATATTATACAAACTTCCTGGAATGCCATTGGGTAGTATCTGCAACACTTCCCATTGCCTGGCTACAGACGTTTTAAAAAGTGCTTCTGGGTGGAATGGAGATTTGTATCTCTCCTTTTCCCATGTTATTGCTGTAGAAGGTGTTTGCTAAATAAGCCTGGTTCATATCCTGCTGACCAGAAATTACTCATGGATGCTGTAGATACTATCTCTGAAACCTTTCTTAGAAGTTTCCAAATTACAGAGGAGCAAACCAAATTCTCCAATTCTGGCTGCCCCATCCTTGAAAGTGTTCAAGGCCAGGTTGGACAAGGCTTGGAGCAACTTGGTCTAGTGGAAGGTGTCCCTGCCCATGGCAAAGGGGCTGGAACAAGATGCTCTTGAAGATCCTTTCCAACCCAAACCACTCTATGGTATGATTCAATGATAGTCTGTCTTGTTGTTTGAAAACATAATCACATTTATGTTTTAAGGAAAAATGCACTAATAATTTAAAAGGTTCTTGATATAGTGCTTAATACCATCAGACAAATTGAAAAGAATTTTATGATCAGAAATTAGCAAATGGATTATATAATTTGGTTTAAGTTTAATTTAAGTGCTAAAATATCAGTGTAAGAAAAAATGTCACTGAAGAGGAAACAATAATAGGAAGGGGTTTAAAAGTCAGCAACTGGTTCTAAGTGAGACTTAGATACTAAGTTTCAGCATGACCAGATAATTTTTAGCTCTCTATATATATCTTTTGAGTGGGAAGCTGGAATATAGAAACTGAACACTGTTTTAATTTTTAAACTGGTTTAAACCAGCTAGATTAATGGAAACTAAATTGGAAGGAAATCCAAGGTGCTTTTTGCTTGTTTTGTTGTGTTTTTCTTCTGAAGTATCACTGTTTAGGGACTTTCCCTGTGGTACTGTTCAAAATTGTTTTATTGTGACGCACTTGTTGGTGGCTGATCTCTGGTAGATAGCAGAGATGCTGCTTTGGCTCATCCCTGCATTCTTGGATTAGAGCACTGAGACTTCTATATTCAGTCTTGTTAAATTTATGCTTATTATTTGGGTGGCTATATGAATGGTGCTATTGCTCATCCACATTGAAATGCATTTAAAAGCCCTTTTTCTAGGGAGTAGATTCATCAAGTAATGGGCTGCCCTTTCCCTGGGTTCCCAAAATCTCCAAGGTAAGGGAGAATGAAACAATGTGCTGCAGAACAATTCTGCTGCAGCAGTTTTACATTTAGAACATGGAAAGTTAGTGTCTGTGGTAAAATTTCAGTGAGGAATCACATACCATCTACAAGTACTTGCAAGGTCCATACATTACTTACATCTGCGCTTTGGGTTATGTCTGAAGGCAGCTTACCCTGTCTCCTGAAGAAAAATGTTTTTAATCTTTGTCTCTGAATATGTTTAGTAAAATTTAAATTTCCAGTTTAGATTACAAGATCATAAATAGGAAAAGTCTGACTAATTGTGCTTTTCTTTCCGTAATAATGTCGTTAAGGGAATATTATACTACACAGAAGAGTCAGGGTAAGACAGTAAGAAATGCAAAATAATCTACTAATATTGTGAAACTCAATTGGATATTATTTAACTTGGCAGTAAAGGAACTATTTTAAGTGTTTCCTTTTACTTCAAACAGGTGGCTCAAGTATGCTATTTGGAGTTCATTTACAGTCAATAGATTCATGGCTAATAACTTAAAAATACTTCCTGGAAGTGTTATAACCAAAATCTGACAGTCAAGCCTGAAGCCTGAATTCAGATGAATTCTTTTTTAAGGAACAAAAAGCACCTACATTTAACCAAAACGTATTTTCAAAAACCTTGATGAAATTCACATGAGGAGTCCTAGGACAGATTTGTTTGATTTGCCATATTTATTACATTCAGTGTGCATTGAAAAAAAGTTGGTCTTGCTGCAATGATGTCAGTTCTGCAGTGAAAAGGTGTGATAGGTCTGACCAGTGCATCGGCTTCAGCATTTACATATCGCTCTAGCTGAAAAAGAGGGAGGTAAGGGAGAAATCCTTCTTTGAAAAATCTTCAGGCATATTTTGCAAAGCTGACAATGAGAGCTCTGAAAATTCTTGCAGTGTTTGAAGTTTTACACATATTCTTATGCAGGGAACTGTTTTGGGTTTTTTCCTTCCATGAAAGGCCATCACTGGAAATAGCTGGCCAGTTAAGGGAACAAAATTCTTTAGGTGTTCTCACAGGAATTTAGATAAACCTTTCAAAATATGTGCGGTTTTAACTAATATTTCATTAAAAAAACAGTGGGGTTTTTTCTTCTTCTTTTTTTTCTTAAAGCCTCTGCCTCCTTGTCATGACTCTAAGGAATCTATGCAGGTGTATAAACAGCACTGCAAAATAGCAGAAGAGTACCATGAGGTCAAGAAAGAAATTGCTCTGCTGGAAGAAAGAAAGTGAGTAACTTTCCCAAAGGATTTACTGTTGTATATTCCCTTTGTAAAACCCTGTTGAAACATGAAGGTTTAACATTGTATTTTTGACCTTATATACATGTACACTTATATATGTATATACTTATTTATAGGTACCGTGTAATTGTGGCCTTCCAGTATCTGAAGGAAGCCTACAAGAAAGATGGAGAGAGGGCATGGAGTGACAGGACAAGGGGGAATGGCTTCAAACTGACAGAGGGCAGGGATAGATGGGATATTGGGAGGAAATTCTTCCCTGTGAGGGTGGTGAGGCCCTGGCACAGGTTGCCCAGAGAAGCTGTGACTGTCCCATCCCTGGAACTGTTCAAGGCCAGGTTGAATGGTGCTTGGAGCAACCTGGTCTAGTGGAAGGTGCCCCCTGCCTCTGGCAGGGGGTTGGAACTGGATTATCTTTGGGGTCCCTTCTAACCAAAGCCGTTCTATGATTCTATGATTTCATGCCTCTGCCTCATGGTCACAGTACAGCACAAGTTGGCCATTGGTCTGTAGGATCAACTGAGGCCACTAAGGGCTGTCATAATTCTGGGCCCTCAGCTTTGTGAATGTCCCTTAAATCCTTCACCAACAGCCTCTGGGTCACATAACAATCCAGTTCAGCTGGTACAGGTCCCGTTTTCAACTTTAGTTTTTTCAATAAACTTTGCACGCTTTAATGAAGAACATAATGGATCCTCATTTAGGCTTAGAATACTTGACAATATTAGTAAATATGTTTCTGTGAGGTGCTCTGTTTTTGTGTACACTGGTTCAATATACATTGGCATTTCAGGTGTTCATACCCAAAGTGAATTAGCTGGAGACCTTTTTTCTTGTCTGTGGCCTGTACTCATAGCCCTGTCATCTTTTGCCTGACTATTAAATGGCAAAGTACACTCTGTGGCTGTCAGTCTCTTTCCACAAGAAACGTGAAAAAGAAACTCAGAGAGAGGAAGGAAGGTGAGTAATGAAATCTCTGCCCAGCTGACCTTGAAGTTCAGCCAAGTTTGCATCCATGAATCTTCAGCTTCAGAAGCAAGATAATGGGACGGAAAATGTTAAAATTCTGTAGTCTTACAAGACAGCCAAAGAACTCCCTGAATCCAAACTATGCAGGGTAAGAAAGTGAGATGTCTTTATCCGGGTTGATGGCTATAGGCACAGTATAGTTACTTTTTTCCTGAAGTGTCAAAGCTAGTTGAAGTTTCCCACTGCAGATCCTCTTCCATGGAAGGACCTGTGTGGCGCTCAGATGCTGACAGACTGGAACAAAAGCTGAAAAAGAACGTGTCCAGTGTCATGGGAAAATGCATTTTGCATTTGATTCATCATTTTGCAGTGTTTGCATTTGATCCATCATTAATTGAACTTGGCCAACCAAAAGTAATTGGTATTTTAGAAAAAAGATTAGAAGATAATTAATTTTTTTAATTTTGCAATGATTTTTCAAATTTGGTATTTCAAATGGTCTAATATAAGCTGCTCACTTATGTATTTAGCAATCAATTCATTGGAAACCACGTGTCTTTGTCTGCTCTGAAAATCCAAGTGCAATATAAAATATTAAATGGTTGTTTAAGTGCTTGACTTCAGTTGTATAAACACCAAAGGTAGCCTTTAAATCATTTGGGTTTTAGAGTCTACTAATATAAATCCATTATTATTATTATTTTGGGCACATCCCTGAATCAGTTATGCCTATTTATGAAGAATGCTTGGAGCCCATGAAAATGTATATTTTTGCATTTTCTGGCTGTTTGAATGCAATTTTTTTAATCTGTAAGTCTGTAGTACTAGCTAAATTAGAAATGGTTTGCTTCTTGAGAATGGGAGGTACATGTACAAAATTGTTTACCTGAACTCATAACTATCCTAATCAGCCTCTGAGCCCAGAGGTCAGCCCCCAGTGGTGTTTATCCTGGATGAATTAAAGGGTTTCAGGCTGGCATTTTTCTTCATTCTACCAGTGGACGTCAACAGTGGAACAATGTCCGGAAGCTTCCACCACTGCTGTCTTTGCTGAACCTGTTCTGTGAATTCCATGCTCCAGTAAACATATGTTAAGAATGGCTGAATAAGGCAACAAATGGAATTATATTATTGTGGCTCTTTTGTACCTTCTAATTACATATTTGCAGCCTTGTGTTCACATGCTGTACAGCTGTGAAATGCCTAAACATGACAAATACCAGGGCAGCACCTTTCACACCTCCCATCTGAAAAAGTGATCCTACAGCACTGGGATGAAAGATGTTTAATTTCCTACAGGCTGGTGCACTGTGGTTGCCTGATTTTGAGGTTTAACAAGCTGCAAGTGCCAACTGAAGGTATTTTTTCTCCAGATGTAGACTGTTTATAACTCTTCCCTCCAGGTAGATTATCCATTTTGTAGTATTTTGGAGCAGGTCTCATGAGACTGTCTTTCCCCCATGGAGTATCTTTCCTTTATGTAGCAGTCTGTTTTTATTAAACCCTCTAGAAACTAACTGGGACCTCTACCACATGAAGTTTGGTTGAAATTGAAAGGTGGATTAGAAAGTTACTAGGACACAGGTAACTTTACACACATGTAAGCAAACAAATCTGAACACATTAGCCTTGATTTTTATCTAAAACTAGACAGAAAGGGAGTATAAGTGTGGAGGAAAAGAGTAAGCGAGAAGTAAAAGAGAGTTTTGCTCTACTGTTCACTGATTGATGTCTAAAAACGCTATCAGCACTTAGAGTTTGAGAGTTAAAAGTAGTTTAGGGGGTAGCATATACTGAATGAAGAGTGGATTATAATGGCTGGGGTGGTATGTATGTTTTGTATTGTGTGTGTGTGTGTGCGCGCGCGTGTGTGTGTGTGTATATGTGTGTGTATATATATATATACGTGTGTGTATATATTTATATATGTATATACTTATATGTACATTTTGTAACTGTGGCCTTTCACCACCTGAAAGGAGCCTACAAGAAAGATAGAGAGAGACTGTTTACAAGGGCATGTGGAGATAGGACAAGGCAAAATGGTTTTAAACCAGTAGAGAGTAGGTTTGGATTGGATATTAAGAAGAAATTCTTCCCTGTGAGGATGTTGGAGCACAGGAAACAGTTGCCCAGAGAGCCTTGGCTGCCTCATTGCTGGAAGTGTTGAGTATTCCAGTTTTAGAATGGAAGGATGCTTTAACGTATCTAAAAAGTCTGATGAGATGCACAAGCTTTTAGCCTCAAAACCAATTATAATCAAATTGAAAACATGGAGTTTACAGTTTTCTAAAATTTGCCCCTGCTGTGGGCGTCTTGTACATTTGATTTTGAATGTATGGGAACGAAGATTCCCAGTTACCTACTACACCTGCTATCTATTGTCTATTTGTCTTAAATATTATTTTGATAAAATGGACAATGATCAAGTTTCATCCCTTGTAATGGGAACAGAGAGCTTTTATAGTGTTTTTCAGTGTACATTTTTACCAAAGGCAATCACAAGTGCTGTTGGATGGTCCCCTTGCCAGTGCTCCCAACTTCTTTCCACAGATCAATTCACCTGTGTCATTCCAATGGCAAGTCCCACGTGGCAGTTTCTGTACCTGTGGTGCCTGCTGATAGTACACACAGAATGCTGAAGGCTATGACTGACAGGAAAAAGGCAGAAAATGGGTTGCGCTAATTTTTTTTATTTGTTGGCTAGGAGGAAGAAATAATGTTAACCTGACATAAATATCTGTACAGATATTAGAGCTTCTTAGCAGAAAAAGAAAAAAAAGGGTAGAGAGAATTCTACTTCAAGCAATTTTTGTTCCAGCCTCCAAGGTTCAATGTAACCCTTCATACATGAAATAATATATGCAGGTTTGGGGTTTTTTTGTTTTTGTTTTTGTTTTTTTTTTTAAGAAATAGAAAGTTGGAAAACGTTGTTTTAAAAATAGTGGAAAAACATTGAATCTTTTACAATTTTCAAAGGCTTTACTGCTTAGCTTGGCTTGTAATGTGAGCATCAAGTATGGCCAAAGTAAAAAGTCAGTCAAGTGAAATGACAAGGGTTGCTTTTCATCGAGGCAAGAACAAAGCTTACTTACTTTTTCTTTTGTGCAATGTAGATGGCAAGAGAATGTACTACGCTGGCAGTGGGAGACAAGATGACAAGTATTTCACAGGAAAATGGGAAATGTCAAAGAGAAAAAGAGGTTGCAGTTTCAAAAAAGGGAAAATCAAAGGACAAAGCAAATAGGGATGGGAAAAGAAGTTACTCAAGAATGAAAAGGGAAGCAAGAATTTGAAAGAACATTGGGTAGATTTTTTTTTGCTAATTTAATCATAGCTTTGTTTGCTGTCTTCACTCAAACTCTTCACATTTATGCCAGCAATACGTAGTACAAGGGAAAAAACCACTCTGGAATGGGAGACATGATTGAAAATAAAAGAAAAGGGTGTGGAAGTGAGAACACACCACATTTAGGGCACAGAATGTAATTTAATTTATGTTCCAGAAACACACACGTATTTCCATAACAGATGGTTTTGGGCATCTAACTTTGGGTGAAAGGGATGGGATGGCTGGTTATTTTGAGCACTTGTTATATTGCTATTACTAGATAATGACCCTGGATTATGTAGTTAAATATTAGAGTTGCCATGGTTGCTAGCTGTATCTTATATTCTTAGCACTGGCTGGTTATCTCTTTTTCCTCCCCCAGACAATTCTAATATAACTCTACAGAAAATATCATTTGATCACCACCTGGTTTAGGATCATTCATTTTCTTAGCCATGGATATGATTTCTTCTCCTTCTTTTACATATTACAGTAGACATAGAATCATGGAATTGTTCAGGTTGGAAAAGACCTTTAGGATCATCAAGTCCAACCACCAACCCAGCACCACCTCCCTGTTCACCATTAAACTGTGTCCTCAAGTGCCACCTCAACATATTTTTTAACACCTCCAGGGATGGTGACTCCACCACTTCCCTGGGCAGCCCATTCCAGTGCTTGACAAACCTTTCAATTAAAAAGTTTTCCTAATACCTAATCTGAACACAACTGGCATAGCTTGAGGTCATTTCCTCTCACCCTGTCCCTTGTTCCCTGGGAGCAGAACCCGACCCCCGCCTGGCTCCATCCTCTTGTCAGGGAGTTGTGGAGAATGAAAAGGTCCCCCCTGAGCGTCCTTTTCTCCAGGCTGAGCCCCCCCAGCTCCTTCAGCTGCTGCTGGTGCTCCAGACCCTTCCTCAGCTCTATTCCCTTCGCTGGGCACACTCCAGCCCCTCAATGTCTCTCTGGTAGTGAGAGGCCCAGAACTGGACTCAGGACTCAAGGTGTGGCCTCAGCAGTGCCCAGCACAGGGGAACAGTCACTGCCCTGGTCCTACTGGACGTGCTATTGCTGAGAAAATCCAGGATCCCAGTGGCCCTCTTGGCAAATGACATGCAGTGGAGATGTCTGCTTAATTTTATGGGAGCCTTTCTTACCTTTTAGTTTGCTCTCATGACCGCAGGCCTGTTTCTAAGCTTTTTAGTCCAGCGGATTTCTCCAGGTACACTGTTTCCTGAGTGTCTTTCCCAATACTGTGAAGACAAGCAGTTTTCAGACTTTCAGGTACTTCAGAAAAAGATTGGTGTAAACCTTAAAGGCAACATTTTAGTTCAGTAATTTTCATATTCTAGACCTGTTTTTTCATCATCTCACATGTATGCAGAATATATGTTACTTGCCAAATACTAGAAATTAAATTGCAGCTTTTCTAATACAAAGAGAGACCTAAAGGAAGTGTCCTTGCCTTTGGAAGGTCCTTTCCAACTCAAACCATTCTGTCATTCTCTGACCTTTTATGTATTGGCATCTGAGACACATTTTCATTTACATTAAAGCAGACTTTAATGTCTTTAGTGATGTTGTTTTTAAATTAATTAGTAGACTTTGAACATGCAAGGACAATCTCCTCAGACAGCAGTTACCTTACAATGTCTCATAACTCCCCCTGATGTGAAAGCCATGCCAAATATGGGAAGAGGAAATGACCTTGTGGCCAGCAGTACACACCAGTTGTCAGGGACATACTGTACTGCCACAGATGCGTGATCCTGGATACCTTGTCGACAATGGGGGAAAGACAAATCTGATTCTTTGTATGCTGGAAACTCTTTTCCTTGTGTCCAGTCCTTGTCTAAATACAGTCATCTCCAGACAGATTTATCTGCTTAGTCTGTCACTTTTCTTTTATTTATTCCCTGTGAATATGAGTGTTAAGGAGCTCTGTTCTCTGCGTGTCCAGTCATTAAGGCCAGAACAAGGGAAGTAATTTCGCTAAGACCATGCTGTGCTTTTCTCCTGCTTTGGCATGGCTTATGGTTTATTGGTTTATGATGCAAATCACTAATGTTGCCTCCCAAACCCCTCCCCAAAGAAACACTTCAAGTGCACGTTACAGATCATCTCAAAGCTTTGAGTACCTCAGCACTAGTTTAGAACATACCTTATCAATACTGTTAATATTTAAACTTGGGGTAACCATTAACAGAAAACACAGACTACACAGTGCTACATCTATTTATTAAGCATTCACAACAAAGTCTACATAGTACAAGAGCTTAGTATGGTGTTCTTTAACCTCTGAAAGCTAAGTTCAAATCTTGGATTAGATCAGATGTAAATGTTAGTTACTGTCCTCATCCTTTTGTGAGCTCCGTAAACTACACCATTCATAACATTTAGCAATTCCCTGGTACTCTAATTTTAGATCTGTGGCAGGCTGACAATATTAGTCTGAAACATCACTCTATCCCGTAAACAGGTGTTGATCCTGATGGGAAGAGAATAAGTAGGTTCTGCTGACTCAGAAGTGGCCAATTTTACTACCTCAGTGCAAGGAAACTGCTTTCTGTGAGGGAGGTACGAGATTGTGGACTAGAGCAATGAGTATATTTTGATTTTAATGCATTTAGAGTTTGTTTAACAGCAAAGCTAAAT